>JAUTXW010000099.1:1200000-1265000 GCA_030620095.1 Kuschelorhynchus macadamiae
AAGCAAATTTTTAAGAAGGGTTTGTTGCATTTTACTTTCCTACATATTAGTAATAGGCAAAATACCTTATAGATTTTTTGGCCTATTATTGACAGTAATGATATAGAACAAATTCTCTTTAATGCTAATTGGTAGGAAAAAAAGACGCAAAAACTAGCTTCATTAGCGAGATGGACTTGATGTAATAATAAAGCCAGAATAATTAAATATTATTTATATAAACTGAAAAGCATGAAAATAATTTTATTTATAATTTAAACTTAACAGGTGTTTTCCATTAAGTTCAGGCAAGGCCCAAGCAAATAAACAAAAGCAAGGGAAAAGTGCATATAAAAAAAACATGTTTATTTTAATCATTATCAACTGTTGTCATACATATAAAAGTAAATTATAAACTATAGCTACTATTAAGACAAGCTACAGAACTCTCAAAACAGAACAGAAAAAATTTAGCAAGTTCTTTGAAAGAAAATATAATTGATGTACCACACCTTAGACCTAAAATTCTTAGTTATTGTTTTTTAATAAAAAAATCGACATTTTGTGTATTTTGAATACGTACAAAGAAAAAAATGGTTGGAGATAAAAATAATATTTTAGTTTGCTTTAATATGATTTAAATGTTATCTTTTGAAAGAATAATTATATTACCTGATAATAATACAGAATACAGAATCTTAATACTCTATATAATATATTTCTAAAAATAGTAAAAACTATAGACTTTTGTGTTGTACCTCCCACTACTATTACAACCAGTATAAGTATAAATGAACCAAGCCTACAGAAAATGCAAGCTATACAAAAATATAGTCACACAGGAAGATGTGTCTACATTTTCTCTAAATCAATACATTATTGCTGCTCTTCAGCCTAAAATTAATGACGGTCAATGTAATTCTTAAGGAGGCAATGTCTAAAGTAAATTCTATATGAAATGCAGTATACTTCAGGCATCGTTGTTTAAAAATCAACTTTTCCTTCTGCAATCAATGTGTTGAATACTATTTTAATTAATAATTTTACTTAATTTTTCTTTTTTTCTTTAATTTCTGCCTTGCGCGAGTCCCTCCAATGCATACCAAAAACAAGCTTAACATTGGATGGAAGTTACAAAATGAAAAACCTAATATTATTGAGATATAGTAAATATAGAGTAAAGAGAGAGAACAAAAAAAGCGAGTTTTAAAAAACTGTAGTTTTCATCTCTTGATCTAAACAAAAATAAAAACTTTTTATAATATGTATTATGTTGCCCTTCCGCCAGACGCCATGAAATGGATAATTATAATCCTAATACTTTCAGCCCCTTGTCATCCAATCAAACTTGCAATGCTTGACCAAAATCGTCGTGAAATATATTTAAAATATCTATAAAAAATTATTTCTTTTTATTAAGACAGCCTGTATCTCAAAGACAAAACAAAACATAGACTATAGGAAACATGTTTATATGAATTCTCATAAAATACGCCAAAGAATGACCTACTTAAAAATGAGCATAATATATATATATATATATATATATATATATATATATATATATATATATATATATATATATATATATATATATATATATATATATATATATATATATATATATATATATATATATATATATATATATATATATATATATATATATATATATATATATATATATATATATATATATATATATATATATATATATATATATATATATATTATTAATTATTTTCTTGGGCATAGGTTAGCTCATTGAAAAGTAAAACTATAATTCATATCGACGTTTCGCTCATTATAGTAAGCTTTCTCAATTTTTTTCTTGGAACCATGTCAGAATAAATATCTTAAGAAAGCTCAATATAATGAGCGGAACGCCGATATGAAGAAATTAAAAATAGCGAATCGATGTATTTTACCTCGGAGAATTCTAAAATCGTAACAAAAAAACAATTGAATGAGAAGCAAAAGACTTACGCCAAGGAGGTTGCGTTTTTTAAACACCCTATATATTATTACATTTTAGGATTCTATGGTCAATTTTAAGTGTTTTTTTAATAAGGGTACTATATGTCTATCTCCAACTGTTTTTGATTTATTGGTGTTTGAAAATTGACATTTTTGCTTCTTTGAGCCGTCATAGCAAAAAATTTTTTCGTAATTCATTTTGGCACATTGTATTAGGAATAGTTTGACTAATATGTGATACTTTCAAATATTTTACTGAAAGATTTCTTAATTTATACTCACAAAGATATCCCTGGAGACCTCGCTGGAGACTCATCTTGGAACTTTAAACTCTCAACATCATTACCACGCTTCTTTGCAAAACTGGTTGAATATGTATGGCCTTTGTTAATATCATCCCTACAATAAAAGATGCATACATAGTAGTTGAAACTGTTGTAATATTATCTATTATATCCTAACAACATGGTAAACTGACTGGTATACCTATGGCACTTATATGATAATGCCCAGGGGCATACACTTTTTTCTTTTGAGGAAACTATGTGAGGCTCCAAAAATAGAGAGAGCGGTGAAAGAAAAAAAATGTCAGGTGGATTTTAAGACATACATTTGAAGTGAAAAAAATTGAAATAATAAGACTAAGATTCCAAAAAATATATTTTAATATAAAAATATATTTATTTTACTTAGGATAACTTTAAACAAATATATAAGTAATATCTATAAAGTAGTAAAAGTAATCAGATCAATAAGACTTATAAAATTTTTGGAACATTAAATTGATTAGTTGATATCTCGGTAATATAAGTTGTAGGATATTTTTTCTTGTTTGCAGTTTTAAGCGCATACTTAAATCATGCGTCTTTAAAGCCTTTTACAAATTTGAATAATTCAGGTTATTATGTCTGAAAAAATATTAAAACATGTTAAGTTATTTATTACATTGCGCTTTTGACTCTACATATTTAAAAATCCTAAGTTCAATTTTTTTTGAAATATGACATTTGAAAAATGACAATTTGATATTTAGAAAGGCTGTAAAATCAAAATAATTCTACATAGAGCAGAAATTGTATACCTCAGTTTTGTATGATCTTTCTTATGGTCCCGTAAAAGGGAAGTATTGTAATCGTGATAAAATAACCCTAAGAGATTTTTACTGATGTTTACATGGTAGGGTTCCGGGATCCCAAAAAAAACATGTTTTCTCATTTCGATTGAGATTTAGAAGAGCAGAAATTATGCACTCCTACCTCAGTTTTATATGGTCGTCCGTGTGGTCTCGTAAGAGAATTCTGTATGAAGAAACTTGTTGGTAAAAGTGAATTTATCGATTTTTTTTTATCAGAAAAACTCTTTCTTCTATTTAGACTAAAAGCGGATGCTATAAGAAAGACCTTCGAAAAGACCTTAAAAAACTAAGCATGTATTTAAAAAAATGGTATTATATTTAAAGAAAATTACCATCGATGTTAGCATCTGAACCTTGTATAGTGTATATATAATGTTAAAAAGAAGCAATTAACAATATTACATATTTTAATATTTCTGCTCGTATTTCTGTCTAAAATGATTATTCAGTTTTCATTGAATTTGTGTAAAACTTTTTCTTACCATGTATACTTTTTTTTTCAAAAAATGGATTTAATAATAAACATGTATTTATTCCTGTGATATTTGTTAACTTGCACACTGCCTTAACAAATAAAATACCAGTTCTGGATGGCACAATTTCCTTCAAGTTGATAAGAAATATGACAATACAGAGTAAACCAGTAATACCTGGAATTTTGAACTAGAAACAATTCTGTATTAAAAAAAACATGCCAGTTAAAAAAAAGAGGAATACATATTTGGATGCTTATTTACTTTACTTATTTTTGTTACATTTTAGAAATATTTTTAAATATACATATTGGTATAAAACGTAGTGGTGGTATCAACTTTTATTTTTTAAATAAAACATCAATTTCTTCTGGGTTTTGAATTTTGTCCCAGATTCTAGCTATTTGTATATAGTATCTTTACTTGTTTTAGAGATTTTGACTTCTGAAAATTTGTATTTTCATATTTGGAGAGGAAAACAAATTTCGCTTATTGCAAGAGATAGAAAAATGGTTAAATATAGAAAGTTTTAGACAATTTCGTTACAAGCCTAATAGCACCTGCTGGCGAATTCTAGCCATTATGTTCTTGAGATATTTAGAAACGAATAAAATATTGCATTTTTAAAATTATGCAGTAACTTTTTTAATCCTAAAATTTTTTTAAATTTATAAACATATTGCCAAAGCATTTTATGGTGCTGTCATATTTTGAATCTGATGTTTCGTAAATGAGGGGCCATCATCAACTTTAAATACACACCTGGATTTTTTAATTTGTTTTGTAACAAACCTTTGCATTCCAAAATCCAACGATGTAATGCACTCATACATTAAAAGTATTTAAAATTTGAGGAAATCAAGGTTATCCCTATCTCTCTAAAACATTGTCTCTTATGGGAAAATCTTAAATATGTGCTGTCCAAATATTAAGTCTGTTATATTATTAGTGTGGGAGGGTCAAATGCTTGTTAAAAAAAATTACATAAATTACAAAGCTTGTAAAAAACGAAAAAAAAAAGACTGTCAATTTTACAAGATATTACTATAAATTATATTTTTCAAATTGGACATCCTGACTATTATATGTCCCTCAAATGGGTCTCTTCTTACAGATTATAATTATATCTGGTTCGATACCTATTCACTCCACTATATAATAGTGTTGTCCGTCTCTCTCTAACACACTGCCTCATATGGTTTTTCTTAAATTGATCGAGTGTCTTTGAAGATAAAGTCATTAAACCAGATATTATATTTATAATCTGCAAGAAGAGTTCCATTTGAGGGAAATATAGTATAGAGTGTGTGCCGAGGTGTGTCCGATTTAAACAATACAACTTATGGTGATATCTTGTAAAATTAATAGTCTTCTGTTTTTCTAATAACCAGAAAAAAAGTTTTAAGTAGCCCTACAATTGGTTTTTTGTTCACTCCGATAAGTTAAAAAGTAAAAAAGTTATTAAAATTTAAAATGCTATCAAGATACACTGATCACACTGTACATACATAAATACAGTAACATACATTAGTACACTAAATTATTTGAGAAATGAAAACTAATATCCCCAATTTTTTCTTACTTTTCCAGCGATTCAGGAATCTGTATGTACATTTTTGGTCAAGATTGAAAATATATTAAATATGTTATATATGCATAGCCATGCGCAAGAATTATTTTCTCACTAGCAAGCAATGCCTTAGTAAATTAGGTACCGATAAAAAGTTGCTTCCCAATAATTTTCTCTTTGTGATGTGATAACTGTGGGGGTATACGCTGTTAAAGCCTGCTACTATCTGCAAACAGCAAAACTTTCTAAGTGGAAATCACATAAAAAGGATCAATATAATACTGATAACTAAAAGCTTTATTCTTACACAGATTGTCATGGATCCGGTGAGTTAAATTGCATCAGCCAGCATTATCGGTCTACCACTATGAAAGTATTAGTGTTGCATAAAAAGTGTCTAATTTTATGAGCTTTTAATTTCTACCACAATTATATGACCAACAGGAAATAAGTTTTTATACCTACCGAATTACTATACCCCTGAAGGTTTTAATTTAATTAAATTAATATTACAAAACATATTTAAATTTTACAAATATAAAAACCGTAGGTATTTATGTGAATTTCAGAGAGAATTCACCTCATGTATAAAAATATGAATATGAAATAAAAATGAACCAGAAAATTCTAAGAGAATCGTGTTGCCTAGGTACCTATAAAAAACACATTTATTAGTTTTATTTATTTTCATCATTGTTTGAAAACAAAATAGTCTTCCTCCTTCAAAGTTGGGCTATTTTAAGTTTCAAACAAAAGATATGTACCTCAGAAATACATCCACCATGTACCTTCTAAAAAATTACTATAGCATGGACATACAGATAAAAGTTTATATAAGTGGTCCCAAACGTAAAAAATATGTTGATATTTTTAATATGATGTACTGTAATCAGTAATTGTCCATTTCAAATTTTTCAAATTCATGAAGGGTCTCAAAATCGAGCACCTATAGTTATATTATTTGAACTTACCTTATTCTGCATTTTCCCAGGATTCTCACTGCAAAATTTTTTGCAGTTCGGCGCCGAGGTCTTGCTGCTCTCGTATTTTTACGCCCTTTACACTCATTACACAAATCCTTTATTTCATTTCGCAACAAAGATAGATATATCAACGAGGCAAGAAATACATGCCATGTGCAATATTTTGAATTTTCTATCAAAGGAATGTAAAACTCCTAAAGTTATTTGCTTGGGATGGAGGGGATACCACAACGTTGCGTCACTGTTAAGCGTTTTCTGAAATATTTAAATTTTTCCGTTAAAAGTGAAACTACTTATTTGCATAGTATTTGATAGATTTTATGTAATGTTTGTACATAAATATGTTATAAAATTAAATATTGAGCGTGTTAATTTATTCATATGGCCTATTTTGGAAAAAATTAAAAAATAATCGGATTCCGACATTGATGCGTCATCTACAGAGTGGCGCTTGAGGTTTGAGTTCGAAAAATGAACACGAGAAATTTTATAGCGTGGATTTGCACTCTTAAACCATATTCAGTGCCTCGGTAAATATTAATCCTTCCTTCTTCATGCGTTTTTTGCTTGCCTCATTCGCGTTGGTGCTTAAATGAATAGGCTCGTTAAACCGAGGCACGATCAGCGCGTACCGATCGCCGCATTAGCTTCGAAGTCATCCGTCCTCGGACTAAATAAAGAATAGACGCTCCTACCCATTCATAAGTAACAAAATAAAAGAATAGACGCTTCTACCCATTCATAAGTAACAAAATAAAACGAAGTCATATCTCCTGGGGCGAGATTATTAACGAAATACGAAGTGGTTCGAACTTGGTTCCAGCGAGGTTTTTATTACGCTTATCCATGGATTGTAAGATTGGGAAGACATATTAGACTTTCCCCCGGTTGCACACAACTCAATTGCTGTTTAGAATATTTAACCGAGCGTTCGTATTTAACAATCTGCTACAAATTTGCCATTCCGTTAAACATTCTAAACTTTAATTGAGCTTTCTGCAACCGGCCATTAGTCTAATGAAATATATTTGAGTGACTTTGATTTTAGTTTTTTGTTGATAGCGTTTTTAACGCATAAGTATTCGTCTGTGTTGTACATTTTTCAACCCGAGGTAGACAGTGTCAGTGCGGCCCCGGCTGCTTCATGCGCTTTCTAGGGAGCCCGTTTGACTTTGCACTTTGCTTTCCACGTATAGGCGATTGCCTAACAATGTATCATACGAGTGTCATTACGAGTAATATATTACCACTCTTTTTGGACGTAATGCTAATCATATACAAGGATGTTACCCAGTTTATTGTACTGGAATTCTTGGAGTTCAGTGTGTAATATAGATTATTTTAAATCGAAATGTGTCATTTTTGGTTAGATCTTTTTTTTGGGTTGGGAAGTTGGCATGCGGAAGTAAAGAGTGAAAATTGAATTAACTTCCTGGATCTTTTCGCTTTTACGCTTAAATGACTACGCATATTAACACTTCAAAGCTAAAGCTCCATCCCTCTTCCATTTACAGGCCAACCAATCCGCCGGATCCGAATTATTCATTCTGATCTATCGTCAATGGGCGAGTATACGTGCGGTCTGGATCAAGTAATGGTGAACTTTAATAATTTATGCAATGGGCGTTGGTGGTGAAGAAAAAATGTAACTGGATTTTCGTTGATGCTATCTGTTTTCTATCAGCTTTTCTTTGTTCACATTTCCGCTTGTCTGGATTGCGTTTTTGTATTCATATTAATATATTTTTATATTTGTTTTCCACTGTTAAAATTTGTCTCGAAATATGCCCCAAATATAATTTTGATGCTAATTATTATGGTGTTTTCTTTAGTTCGGAAATTTTCATCAATATCTTACATTGACCCTTCATAGAATTTCAGTTTCCAGTTCAATATCAAATGAACAGTTCGAGTGGTAAACTGCACACGCATAAATACAGTATCTATTTTTAAAATTTATCATGTATCTATATGCAACTTGCGGGGATCAAATAGTTGAAGGAGCGTTAACCTCGTAGAAGGTTATCCGGCTTGTCGCGAATACAATTTGCCAATGAACTTGAGAGTATTTGTTTGAAAATGCCCCCGGCTAGTGATTGTATATAATCTACAAGAAGTCGAGATAGGCCGTGAAGATCGAGAGCAACATGTAACGAATAAATTTCGTGTTAAAGAATGGTCCATGATAATTCAATTGAGTACTAGAATTTTATTTAAATTGAATCCATCTTTAACTTTTTTTGTAAATAAAGCTAAATTATGTACATTCAAATTAAAGTGATATCAGTACTTACTCAGGTTTCGTTATTAAATATTTTTTGCCGTTATTTATTGATTTATTCATATAAATTTGCAGGCATTAATTATAAACAAATAATTAATTTAGCATAATTATCTATTTTAATTAATTTGAAACGTATTTTAGAAAAACTAGCAAATTATCTATATATATCTACAAAAAAAAGAATCGTTAAATTTCCTTTACTCGGAAGTTCTCTTTTATGAATATTTGCTTTTATTAGAAATAGTGTGACCCTATTTACTTCTGCACATATTAGGCATTAAGTTACAAACTCGGTAACACATCATAAATTGTGCTTTCTTTAATTTTTGTAGACAAAAAAAGGGGGATTCAGGAGGAAAGTTCGACGTTGCTCTTTTACAGATTGGTTTTACCCAGTTATCCTAAAGTATCATAAAGAATCCCTCCTTTTGTCTAGAAAAGTGAAACATATCTCAATTTACATATATAACTATTAAATGACTATATGCGAAACTAAATAGGATCGATCATATTATACTATTCCCAATCCAAAGAAATATTAGTAACAAAGTAAGTTTCGGTTAAAGGAAATATACCGATATTTTTACATTGTTTCTCAAACATTTTAATAGGCCGCCATTTTGTTCCACCATATTGAGTTCATGTCAATATTTTACCTATGTCACACTTGCTTTTTGAGCAAAATTGAAAATCAATTGAATAGTAGTTTTTTATTCTCATTTTTTCAACATTTCCTTAGGCCCCCATTTTGTTTCGCCATCTTAGATTCGCACCTGTTGATTCCCAATAGTAATGTTTTCCGTCATATGACCGTAAAATTTTGACCAAAATTTGCAGTCACCGGGTAAGTAGTTTTTAGCTATGCCGCGAACAAACAGACAGCCAAACAGACCGACGGAATTGAGAAAACATGTTTTTTGGTATCTAGGGACCCTGAAAAATGAAGATCTGAAAAATCTCGGAGGGTTATTTTTTCGCGATTACAATACTGCCCTTTTACGAGGGAAGTAATAGAGATTTTGGGATCAAATTATCTGCAAAGTTTTCGTGCTTGAGCTAATTGTGAATGTTATTTAAAAAACTTTTTTGGTAGTAATAAGATATCCATATTTATAAACAAATGCGAAGGGAAACCTGTCTAATGGTACTAACAGTACGGTGAATCAAGTCTAAATATATTTTTATGTAGTTCCTTTTTTTCTGTATAAAGCAAAGGTGCTGAAGAATAATAAGAGCGGTCTTAATACTATAAAAGATAAAAAGGAATAAGAAAATATATTTATCTCTCTTATTGCGGGTTACAACAAAATAAAAACAATGACATTCAAAAATACGTATCATCCGAATGAACATATACTCAAAGTGATTCCTGTATATAGGACTGATTACTAAACATCTTAAAACTGAGTAAGTTGTCGTAAATGAGATTATAGACAAAGCTAGGCACCCTAAAGAAACACGAAAATTCAAATTTTAAAGTAAGAAATTTTGAAAACTATTTTTATTTGGAAAATAATGATGGATTTAGCAATACTTGCATAATAAACATTCGGGTTATTGGGATACCCCAGACAATAAAAGATTCAATTGGGGCAAACGTTTTAATATTTTTAATGTTTTAAAATTTTAGGTAATATTAGATATCGAGGGTTTAAATTTTTGTAACTATTTAAAAATAGCTCAAAAAGAAAAACACTTCACAGGGATAATCTTAAACGGTCTATCTTATGCTCTAGTTAGTTCTTAAATGCATTGTTTATCTTTTTTTCCACACACATGTTATTTACATAGAATCACATGTTTTAGTATGTGAAATGGTATTGTTATGCTCAGGCGTTTATGTATTTTTAACATAATGTTAATATGAACACAAAAAGTTGGAGACTTGTTCATATATGTGAGATATTCACACTGTCGAGAGGAAAACTGAAAATAAACAAGCGATTTTTTTAAATGTATATTACATGTACATGTACATTTCTTCTCTTTTCTATTATTTTAGATTTCTCGTAAAGAGTTAAACACTTCTTTTTATTTTTGGCCATTTCGAAAAAACTCTATGCACTACACTACTCTCGAGATTCACTCACATACTGAAGTTCACGTTACCGGGAGTCTATTGTACTCCTTTAAATACCTATACGTACCTCAGTTACTATGAAATTACTGTTACCAGAAATTAATTCCTAACGAAAAACGACATATTTGTAAATGTAGACGAATTATCTTTGCAATTTATGAATATGTAATTGTTATTTTCTCACTGAATCCTTTAAATTTAACATTGCTAGTAATTGATTTAACCGAAGTATAAACCTAGTATGTGAAACAGATAAAGCAATTACTGATCAGTATTTAAAAGAAATTAACTGATGAAAATTCCATAAAAAAGAAACGTTGTATTTAGAACTGGCTTCATCATACAATAGACCGTTAAAAAGTGTCCTCAGAAAGTGTTTTTCTTTTTTCGTTAACTTTAAAAATAGCGTTATAAATCTCTGAAGATTATTCGGTATATTTCAGAATTTATTCCGCCATACTGTTTACGATATCCTGAGCGATATCCCAATAATAGCTACAAGCGGATTTGTTTCACCCTGTGTATTGTATAAGCAACACCTACAGGAAACAGATATAGTTACAAGCGCTATTCTGTTTGCGGAAATATTTAAAAGCGCAGAAGAATTGCATTTAAGGCATAATACAATTATTGCTATGTATTAAATGAAAAATTAAAAAATGGATTTTCAATTTGTCGTGTCGTCTTCGTGATCCATTGATCCTAAGAAAATATTTCATTTCCCTCCAGGGTTGTAGGCAACCTGCCCAAAGACCATAACCCTTAGTAATCCGGGTATTTCATAACGGCCCAAATATCCTCGGATCCATTCGCCACGGTCTTCTACCGGCATGCAGAAATTTGAAATCGTAGGCGCCAGGTTTTCAAAATCAAAGCGCTACCCATAAAAAAACACCGCCCTTCTGCCTCTGAAAATGTTTAAAGCTGGTTCCAAATATAACTATGCCTATTAAATATTATAGAGGTAAATAAAATGTAAATAATATTAGAAACAATCTATATCATATACTTTATTTACTGTGAAAATAATGAGAAATGTGTTTTTGTTAAAATAATGCCTCAAAACATAAGATGATTGTTCATTTATGTAGGTTGTTACAGGAATGGTAAGCATACTTTTTAGCAATTTACCTAAATCTGGAATAAGCTCAACAATAATTTGACTTTCATTGGATGTAAAAAATGTCAAAGCTTCACCAAGTGAATTTATTTCTATATTTTTGGATTTCAAAATGTTGAAAACTATATTACGATAAATAATTAAACAGTCAACCACAAAATCCCTGGAGTCTAGTTCGTCTATAAAATGTTTTTCCCGTAAAAGGAATTTTCAAGTTTAAATGCTTATGACTAAGCGATCTTATAAGGAATTAAAAGTTCTTTCGTTTGGTACATTTTCAAGAGCACCTGAAAAATGAAGAGTAGATTTTTGTAACTATACGTTTAATGTTCCCATTCTTTCAATAAGGTAAACTAGGAACTTTGTCAAAAAACAAATTCTAGTGAAATTCCTTTGTTTTAGCACTAGCATCACATCTTTCGGTTCCAATAATAGCTATGATAATATTCTGCAACACAGTCTTGTGGTGGGGCAAAATGGTCGAAGAGTTGCCGAAAATGAAATATCATCTGATGTCCGAGCTTGTTCAAAACATAATTATTATATGTTTTGAGGAACATCACAAGATTTTGCGAATGTGACAAATAAAGCACATGAATTGCCTTTACAGCTTTTACACGGGTTGAAGCTCCACTTACATTTGCAGCCTCATCCTTGCAAAAACCACGACAATTGTGAATGCTTAAATTAAATATTTGTAAAACATCACAACAACGTTTAATCGAAGTCTCAGATGTTGTAGTCGAAGTTTCATAAAAACCAAAACATAATTCGTGAATATCTAACTTTGAACCGACATAATGAATGTACGTGCTACTTCCCCATTACTAACGTTACTAAACCCATTACATAACGCTGGATTCATCAATGATAATGGAATATCGGGCATTCTAAATAGTCATTTCAATTTTATTCAATAGGTTATGGGATAATATGCATACCATTGGTTAGTAACTTCATATTGTATTTTGATCGATATTTGATTTGTATTGGGATCGGTTCAACCAGGAATTTAACTCGGAAATATCTAAAGATTTTAATTTTGACCGTTGCTTCCTCCACGCTCACGTGAACGAATCGTCGGAAAGTCTATTCACCTTAAATAAGAAAAACGTGTGAATGACGGCTTTTTGACAAACTTGTACTAACCTAATGGGGAGATACTTATCAGTATAGATTTTGCTAAAAAAAAATCCTTGTTTTAATATAGATTCGTAATTCGGTTTGCGCTACCGCGCGCTTTCTTTACAGCAAACCTAACCAATCCTAAACTAACCTAATTTAAGAAAATAAGTAATCCATATTTTTATTAATTATAAACTTTGTTAAAAAAAAACTTTTGTCCTTGTCGGGATTCGAACCCACATACTATACCACGTGGGCTGAGAACTCTACAACGGCGCCACCACACGTCTAGATGAAAAACATATAAATAGCTTATATTAGTTATTATGCTTTATATTTTATTTATATTTTACATTTTTGGCGTTCCATAAAATTTTATCTTCACAATAAAGTTGATTCGATTTGAATACATTCTTTTCAATTCAAACTAGGTTAGTTTCCCTACAAGTACACCCTGTACAATTTTCTAAAATGGTGATGCTGGAGAGCCAAATTTTAATTAAATATCTCTACAAATGTAGGCTGCACAACAAAAACAAAAATTTTTTAAAAATTTTACCATTCTATCTTGAAAAGGAAGCCTTTCCGTACCCATCTTCATATAAACTTTTTTTAATATTTTGTTAATTGCCCCTCCAACCATTGGAACGGAATTTCCATAATGCCCAGGATTTGTTTTCTTTTCAAGGATTTACCCGGATAATCGCCACTCATTTTTTAATTGGTTCCTGTGGACACAGATGACACGGTAAGTTGGCAAGGTCACCTCCAGAAAAATGTCGGGTGTTAACCCTGACTTTTGGGCTGTTCTGGCCGATGTTTTAAATGATGGCTGGCTCGCTCCCGTCAGCCTATGTTATACCCAATAGAAAATTTATAGATCTCAAAAATAGTAGGCCTGCAGCAAAACCCGCCCGGGCCCTGAGCGAAACGTACAATAAATGGGTGTCGTATCCGATGTGATCGTGTCATTTGCGGTCACAGCAAGATTATGTCACTTGGGGTCGGTGCAGATTTATTCTTGAATTTTAGCGTGAAGCGCCGAGGGCTCGGTGAATTACCAGTTAAGGGGCGTCATTTTTAAAAGCATAAATAGACATGCCAATGTCAAAAAAACTTTGAAATATTCATTTGTATTCCTAAGCCTGAATGGTATGAATGGTTTTAGTTTCACTGCATCTGACACCCTTTATCTGAAGATTCTACAAAGAATCTGCATCGACCACAAGTGATACTAATATTGCTGTGACCACAAATCACACGACCGCTTGTGATAATATTTCCTATTAAGTTACATTATCACCGTTGAAATATAGCAACATATCTTATCTTTTTAACATTAAACTTTATAGTTATTTTCAGAATCTCCTTGACTCATCGATAGCGGCTAAGAACTCGTTGATTTTCGGGCTATAAAAATTCCAATGGAAATACCTGTATGTATTGCTTTAGGTGTAGGATAATTTGCATAATTATAGTAGAGCAAAAGGCAGAAAGAAGGCCGAGGAGGTCTTAGGTTACCTTTAATTTAGTTTCTGTTATGCCCGGTATTTTCGTTATTGTTTGGTTTTGCTATAACTATCTCAAAAAGACGTTTAAACACGCAATAAAAAATCACTACATTTTGTATTCTGCGGTGTAATGTAAATTACATATATTCACACCTATTATTCAGAAAAAAATGAGTGGTTTGAAATCTGAAACATACAAAATTAAAAAATAATTATTATAAAGCTAAGAATTTAAAAATATTATTTTGCATGAAGTACTGAAAATGTTTAGTATAAACCCGTAAAATATTGTCGTGTGCCCGCGAAGATTTTTGATGAGGCATTATGTTAGATAGAGATACGTTCTAACACATACTTGTAAATGGTGGGGAGAGTACGAATACATTGCGTCTTATATACGGTGTTTTCTCAGTTTTCGCGGTGTCTTGAAATAATATTAACGGATCAAACCTGGTATATTTAAAATCAGCAAGACCCAATTCCTAAATTGGAGTTTGTTAAGCGTTTTCGAAACACCCGGTACACTTATAAAATGATAAAAGCATCATCATAAGAAGTATAAAATTGTTTTGTGGGTTTTAAATTAATGAATACAAGTATTAATTTAACCGTTAAGTTAGCACCCGGTGCTAACCTAACGGTTAAAACCATCATTAAAACCATAGTTTGACTCGTACAGCGCATGCGAAAGCTTCAAAGCCAAAGTAAAATTGGTCTCTGTAGGCTCTTGTGTAAAGATGCCCTGTCCCAACAGACAGGGAGGGTGTACTTCCATGTTCCTTTATTCGCGGATGATAATATTAATAGGTAACGGCGCATGGCGGTGTGCGGTTCGACTGCGGTTTTAAAGTTTTAATTACTATTTCCTAGATGTAAAACAGGTTGTATTATAATTTTTAATGTATATACAAAATTTTTTGTTATATAATTTTTTTAAGGTATAGTTTTCCCTTCTTCTGCTTCTCTATACATGCATTGAGAAACATTGTAAATAATTTTTCCTCCAGAGCCATGAATAACTTGACCTTTCTTCGCAATATTCTTCGGCGACAAAATGAGCTGCAATTAGTTTTAAATAAATCAGTTTCATCTTCTGCTGAAAAAATATGTACCTAAATTTTAATTTGAATCAAAAACTAAGTATATCGTAAATATGTTGTAATGTTTAACTTAATATTATCACGTTTTATCGAGACCAATTTTTAATTATCCTAAGATGACGCGCGAATATGTCATATATTGCAAAAGTTTTATGACATCGTTATAAATAAGACAAATAGCATATATATTTATTATACATTTACAATCGTTTCAGCACATCAGTTGCTTTTTGTGGAATTTTGTAAACAATTTTATCCTTTTATAAAATTTTATTTCTATGCAAAATTTGAAGTCAATTGAACAAATTTTTTGTGCTGATTTTTTAAACATATTTGCCTGAGTTTGTTTCCATTATATTGGATTCAAACAAAACATTTACTAGTTCATCCTTATATCAGACTTAATTTTTAAGCAGTTTATTAGGCCGCCATTTTGTTGAGCAATATCAGATTCGAACCAAAATTTTATCAGATTCCTATATTCTACTTTATTTTTGTGTAACGTTTCAAATCCCTTGAGCAGCAGTTTTTAATAATTATAAAACTTTTTGGTAACCATTTTGTTTGAATCAATTGAGTAAGCAGTTTTTTTACCTTGATTTTTTAAATATTTTGCGCCATTTGGTTCCGCCATGTTGGATTTTTATAAAAATGTTACGGTTTGACCCCCATTAGACCCCAAAATTTTGACCAAAATAAGTCGTTTTTTAGCTATACTACGGACAAACAGCCAAATAGACAGACCGATAGAGAGACCGACAGAATTGAGAAAACATGCCAGCCAGCCAGGTACCCCAAAACGTGAAGATTAGCTATAATGGCCTTAAAAATTATGTTAATATTATACTAATAAATATCAACTTTGAGAGTACCGTGCACATGTATTAAATTTGTTTTAGAAATTAGTGAACACTTGATTTATTAACCTTCTAACATTAAAATTGTTTTAAAAATAATCATAACTGCTTATTCTAATATTATTTTATATGAAAATCCTTCGTTGATAATATTAATGTAGTTTCATATGCGTCAGAGAAGATAACATTTTGGGAAATTAAAAAACAAGCGTAGGAAGTTCAAATTGGTTTGATAATAAAATTTTAAGGTCTGAAAACTGACCTATGTTTACAGTTACTTAGTTGTGAAATTTTATTTTCCCGTTTTGTTTGAATATTTTATTTGAGTATATATATATATATATATATATATATATATATATATATATATATATATATATATATAGGTTATTGGGGGATGTTTTTTTAGAAAGGTGCTTATACATTAATTTGTAATAGGCTTATTAAGCATGTATTACATAAACAGTACTATCTGGCCAGGGTTCTTACCTTTTAAACATTTTGAAAGGGGGAACTGCACGCAGTATTATGGATCATTTGCAAGCCTTCCGCCGCTGCAATATTATGTTAAAACTATAAGAGATATGTATTAGCTTCAATGTGATTTTAATAGGGAAATATATATAGTTGGGCGCTAAAGGCGAATTTTTATGAAAAAATTAAATCTAGAATTATAAAATAGAAGTAGATTTGTCCATTTTCGACCATTTTTTGACCACTTTTGACGCAAATGCCGTCGCATATAATTTTTTTTTCTACAAAATGGCTCTTTACCGCCTTGCATTGATCCTTTGTCTACGTAACTGCAAAATTTGACATGGTAAATCGTACTCATGTCTTTGTATTTCTGCAGCGCGTGAACCCTTTTGAACCCATTTTTAAACGAAATGTAATATAAATTTCCTATACATAACACATTTTTTTGAGGTCGGACGAGCAGGAGGTTTTCTCTGATACGTAGGTACCTTTTCATCTTACTTTGAACTTGTCTAGACCTTGTCGCTGGTTTTTCACTTTTTGCGTGCAGTTCTCCCTTAAAAACGCATGTTTTAAACATGTTTAAAATAAGATTACTTGTTTAAAACTGTACAAAAAAAAACATATTTTTCTAGATAGTTCACCATAATACCCGTGTGAAGAACATACTCTAATAACAATACATAGTTATAAATACGGTGATTATAGGTCCTTAATTTAAAAGGACACTAGTTAATTTTAAAGTGTGCCGTACTGTCCTTACGTCGTACATCTAAATATATTTTTTTGGTGTAACAAATAAAAATTAACAAAATCTTAAGTAAATGCGAAACAGCTAAAAGGATCTAAAAGAATACTTTCTCTTTGAAAGTAATTGTCCGTCCCACAATTCTAATAAAACTTTTATGACGGAAATTTTGATGTGTTTTTGTTTGTTTGAGATTTATGATTACGACAAAAAAAGTTTTAAAAAATTTTTCTATAGTTATTCACTGTATTACAGCTTGAAAAAAATCGTTAAATTTCATTTACCCCGAACTTCTCTGGTTATGTATCTTTCCTTTTATCAGGAATAGTGAAGTGTGACCTAATTTACTATCTATATACTGTCTTTTCAATCATTTTTATAATTAATATAATATATAATTAAATTAAGTAAGTAGTTTTTTACACTGATTTTTTAAAAATTTTATTAGAAGGCCATTTTGTAATTGTTGAATTCCTACCAAAATTTTACCAGTTTATCCCTATATCACATCTAATTATTGTAATTTGTAGTCGATTGAATAAGAAGGTTTTTTACGTTGATTTTTTAATCATTTTATTTGGCTGTCATTTTCTTCCACCATCTTGAATTCGTACCATAATTTTACCAGTTTATCACTATGTCGCACTTATTACTGCACAAAATTGGAAAGCAGTTTAATACGTAGTTTTTTCGTGATGATTTATTTAAATATTTTATTAGGCCGACGTTTTGTTTTGTTGCATCAATATGATACCAATTAGAATTAACCCGTGATTTTTATCCAAATTTTGGGGGAAATTGGATAATTAACTTTTTATAACATTTCGCTAGGTCGCCAATATGTTTCACCATATTGGATTATTACCAAAATATTACCAGGCCATCCTTATATGTCCCTTATTTCCTCAAAATTTTAAGTTTTGAAATGAAAATTGAAGCTCTGCCGCGAAATAATAAACAGACCGACAGACGGACCGATGAAATTAAGAAACAGTTTTTTTTTGGCATCAAGGGACACTAAAACGTGTGTTACCTTTTTAGATCATACTCATATGAACCTCAGTTTTTCATCAACATTTGAAGTGAATCGGGTAAGTAAAACTACTTACCCGATTCTATGCCGCGAACAGACCGTCAGAATTAAGGAAACAAGTTTTTGGCATCTAGGGACCCTAAAAGGGGAATATCTTTAAAGATCTGGGAGGGTTATTTTGTCACGATTACAATACTTCCTTTTTACGAGGGAAGTAAAAACATAGAAAGCTGATTTAAAGATGTAGCTTTGGTAATTATACTGAAACAAACCCTTACGAAGCCTGGATTTCACAATAAGGAGGGAATGGAGGATTACACCACAGATTCAGAAATATAGAAAAATGATGTAATAAGACAACCCCACAACGGCAACAAAGAAGCAGCACTGAAAACATATATTGTAGCAAAACCGTTTTTTCGAATCGACGCCCTTCTTCATACTTTATCTTTAACATATAACTGGTACTTTTTTTCTTAAAACAAGTATGGTTTCCGTAGTTATACAGCGAATACCTCAAGGTAATAATAGTTAACTTTAATATCAGAGGTTAAAACAAGTGTTTTTGTTTAAAACTAAAAAAATAATGTATTTATTTCAATCTGGCAACCAAAAAAAATATGTGTGATCACAGACACGTTTTAGAGAAGCTCGAAAAATATATTACTAAACTTGGGTGATAAAAAAAGGCAAAATATTTTTTTTAGAAAACAGGTATTGATAACTTTCGATCGATAACGATATATCTATATTTTTTTACTTTACTATCGTTTCACTCGTACATCCCTATCCGAGACTAGTGAGCGAATATTTAAACATCACTGCACACAACTAGTATATTAGCTCATAGTCTTACGTTTAACTTTTAGTTTGCGCTTGATAACAACTAAAAATACTGTACGGAAAGCAAATCAACGATAAAGACAATGCAAGTCCTGCAAGTAAGTTATATTCCAACTTCAAGTGATTATTCTATATACATACGCCACATACCGACGTTGCCATTGTGCTGTTCGCTGAACTACATATTTTTTATTATTTATTTTGGCTTTAATGATGATTTTATTGATAAACCTGGTGCTACCATATCGGGACGGATTTACCTAAGAAAATAGGTTTTGTTAAAACGAAAATCAGACCTGTCGTCAGCCTTTTCTAATATTTAGGTTTATTTCGGCGGAGTATAAACGGTTTGGTACATTTTCTATGTAAAGCCTCGTGGAGCAGTGGTAGAGTTTTCGACCTACGTTGTACAGAGTATGTCTTCGAATCTCGACTTGAACGAAAACTTTTTAGTTTTTTTTTGTATGTAGCTGTGTTTTAAAAATCGTATGGCATTTTAGTTAACCTTGGTTAGGCCTTTTTTTTAAGTGTTGCCCAGTTTGGTCGATAAAACCATTATGAAAGCCATAATAAATAATAAAATGTGAAACACATCACAAACTATTCTTCTAAACATTTCGTTTTCCAGTACTTGCGTCTTTTTCTATACCTCTTGTTTCTTTGTTGTACAATAGTGAATTGAAGTTTTGGATTAGATGTGGATTTATGCATCCGATCTAGTATAACGCATTAGATACGGGTTTATTCAAACCTCTTTAGCGGATACGTTCAAGTGAAAGCTATTTAGATATTTATACGTACATCGTTTTTGTTTTTTTAAACCACGTACATCACAGATTTTGTATTCCGTTTTTAGAACTTGTTTTTCTTTAAGTCATGTCACTAAAGTCGAGTTAGTTGAAGTTAGATTTACTTTGACAATTTTATTCTTGATATACCAAATACTAAATAAAACTGTACTGCAAAATTGTTAGTATTGTAACTATTTACTGATTTATTAAATCAACTCTGTCCTTAATTAAAATAAAAACTAGGCTAAATATAAGTAGTAAATAGATTGATTTACTCAATGTCAAGGTAACAATACTTTATTTTTAAAAACAAACATTCTAAAATAGATACTCAGCAGCGTCTTTAAATATTAACGGATTTAAGCTTCAAGTGTCAACCCGACGCCGACGCTCAAGGACATTTTGCACGCCTGGGAATTTGATGACAGCAAATTGTTTTAAGTAATTTACTGGCACTTGGTGTTTAATAACACTGAGTAGTATACAATAAACATAAATAAAACAACACCGAATTATGTGATACTGTGTTTAAAATAGATACATGTACTGGATGCGAATGTAAATACTATGAAAGTAATAAAAAATTAATATAGAAAAATGATGAATATACGATGTGAAATCGAAACAAAATGAGAATAACGGCTAAATACCTACATATAATAAAAAAAAAATTTAAATGGTTTTTAACCTTAATGTTGCAGGTAATTATTAAAAATTAGTGATTCCGTGATCCACTTTTTAAAAAAGCCGTTTTATGTAACTGACAAAGAAAATAATGATCGAATTCCGGAACAAGATTCAAAATTTCAGAGCTATTTCATTTAAAAACAAGACTACCGAACAGACACGGAAATAAGAGGACATTGGCAATTTCCAATATGGCAACCGGAAGCCAGCAGGTACAGTCCCGATTTTTTGATTTTAGGCTCAACACCCATGTCCCGCTTTCACTACAAAAAATCTCCAGACATTTTTTTGCAAACTTTCTCCAAATTTCGAGAAACTATAAATAGAGGTCAGCATAGATTTCATATGGGCATCCATTTCTACGCTTGTGTTTCATTTTATTTGAATTTAATAATATAAAATACAAATGCTGCAAAATTGATATCTTGGTATTTACTTTGTTTACATTGCAAATTTTATTGTCTTGGTTAGCAAATTTTTAAGTAAAACAAATACGAATTTTTGTATTCTGTATATAAGGATATAAAATAATTTAAGGGAGACTTTTTGCAGATATTGTTAAAAGCTACTTTAGAAAATCCTTTTTTTATTGGTTTCTCATATTTTCCTGGCAAGCAAGCCAATTACCAAATTTATTAAGAAATAAGTATACTTTCTAAGGCTATGACACACTGATTAATATTTTTATTTATTACAAATCTCTAACAACTCTACAAAACTAGCATCGGTCTCTAAAAAACACCGATTTTTTGATTTATCGATGTTTTTCCGTTGTATTTTTTAAATTAATTTCTTCTTATATACTCGAAATATAATTTCGATAATTAAAAATCTCATCATTCTAAGTTAAAATTTTATCATTTTAAGCCCGACTACCTGCATTTATATGAAACATTTGTACTTGCGTTTTCATTAGATGAAGATAAGTATAATATGTAGTATTAAATTTTGACTGGCGTAAATAATGCAGGGATTCCCTTTCAGTTATATTTTGCGTATTTAGTTAGTCGTTCGTGTGTATATGACTTGTCATTTTTTGTTGAGTAGTTTTTAATAGTAATAACATGTTTTTGGTATGTTTGTATCACTGTTTTATTTGCAAACTTGGCCCCTCCTTAGTATATATAGTTGTATCTGATTTTTAAGTTTTATTTACCTTTTTATGAATAAATTTACATTATTCAAACCACAGCAGCTTACGTGACTTTTAGACATCTAACTCTCTAGATAGGGTCTCTGTGGGAATCCGCCAGTCATAACAGAAAAGGAATTTAAGTATTTCATTCTGTAACATTGTATGTTATTGAAATTGACCACACCAAAAGTAATATTCAATAAAATAATTTTTATAGAAATTTTGTATTGAAATATTAACTTATTAGTTTAAAAGTGTTGAAATAAAACTGGTAATAATAAGGTACACATATAATATTCAGTAAAATAATTCTTTGTAGTAAAGCACTGCATATAAAACAAATTTATGCCAAGAACAACAACTATTCTTGAACTCCATTAATAATTTTCATTAAGTGCTTAAACCTTAAACTTAAAACATGTGCGTTACTGAATTTTTAAACATAAATCAAATAATAAATAAGGTATGGCAAAAACAAACAATGGGTATATTTACTACAGCACTATAAAACAAATTTAGGCCTACAAGAGTCATAACTGTTATTAAACTCCATTAGTATTTTTTTTAAGCTGAGCCCAAACTAGAGACATTTACGTTTCTCAATTTTTAGAAATTAAAAATAAATAATGCATAAAAATAAACAATGCATATATTTAGCAAAAATATATATTAACAAATGTGTTTAATATTTCAACCAAAGACTGGTTTTCCCCTTATGTTTCTTTATAACGGAATATAGTTTCAGCAGTTACATTTCTTTCACGTATACTCTTTGTCACACCGATATGTTTTAGTAGTGACCAAAAAGGGCCGGTGATGCGATATGATGGCAATTTATCCCTTTAGGACAGGCACATGTTGCCAATGCAAAATCTGCAGACTTACGCAACGTAAACTATATATATCTTTAAAATATGTTTTGCAGCTCTTTTATGCTAAAATCTGAAAAATTGATAAATCAAAAATATTAGGATAAAATAAAGAATCAAAATATAACCTCCTATTGCCTTAAACGCCAATAACTTTATCAAAAAACTACTTATTGTTCTCAGTTTTGTTTTAATTAAACAGAAATACTGTCAAATTAAGTGAAGCAGTAGATTAAAATGCTTATAACATCAATATTGTATCGTCGATGTATCATTTGATGTTAACATCGATGTTCCAAAAAATTTCCGCATCTCCAGACGGTGAACACGAGAAATCGAACGGTGACCTGCTGCTTCTACAACGGGTCGAGACGGAAGGGGGAGCAGATCCGCCGCTGCAAAAGAGTAATTTAACTTTGCTACAGCCAAATAAAATCGATCTCAGAAGTTGATGACAACTAATATTAATTTCTTCTTGTCTTATTTTTAAAGAATATTCCTTTTTTTGCAGATCTTCTTTTTGTGTTCTTAGTAGGTTAATAATTACCTACTAGTTGTATATTTTGTTACTTGTTTTGTGACATTTGTTTAATTGTATGTATATAAACATACATTTTTTTAGCTTCTGTGTTTTTTAATCCGTTGACACTACTTTGTTTCAGTTTACTGTATGACAAATAAAATGATGTATCATATACTTCGAATACAGAAATCCGGAATCCGGTATCTTTGGGTCAAAAATCTCCGTAGTATATAGTGTCATGGCAGATACCCGTGACACTCTTTTATATATTCTACTATTAACCATGTTATATTTTTGTAGCGCATTATTTTGTTCATCCTAATTTAGTGTATATCAAGTTATATTTAAAGTGATACTATAACGTTACACCATAAAGGAATTGCACATTACGTTCACTTGCGTTCAATTTCAAAGTTAATCATACTTGACTGGCAGGAACTATGCCTTAACGGCTTCCATCAATTCCAATTAGATTTCATTACTATAGCGATTGCAGATTAGTTCTGTTTTAAATTACAAACAAGGGAATGGAATAAAAAATATACCATAACTGAATGTATTATTTACTTTGTAAAATGTTGAGAAGTAATAGATTTTCCTGCAAATATTGGTTTAATTTATATGTTGTAGTTCTCGGTTCCCTGTTCAAAACCTGTCATGATTACAACTTAATCTTGCGACTAGTTTTCTGCATGTTCTGGTAAAAATAAACTTATACATGAGATTACAGTTTTTTATTCGACCCGCACATTTTCTCTATAAGCCCTAATTACGTTGAAACAATCTTACTTTGTGATACTTTTTATTAAAATTAAATAGGAATGAAATATTTGTATGGCATAGGTGTGTTATACGTATAATTATACTTAGCCAACCAGGGAAAGAGACACGTTTTAGCTACCGAGCGGGAAATAAAAAAAAACCTTATTAATAAAAGTTGTATTGTGATACAGAGTGGTTTATAAAATACTGACCAGACTATGCCCTGACTTTTATATCAGATTTCACTTGGTATTACATAATAATATCTCATATGGTTTTTTCTTTTCTAGTCATTACGAGATAGGAAATATGAATTATAATAATACCATATAGAACTCCATTTTTAATATCACAGAAATATACGATTGGAGTGATTTTATGCATAACTTTGTTTCTAAACTTAAAAACTAGATCTGTACATCTTTAGCCGTTGCTATTATTCTTATAGTAAGTATTCAATTAATTTTACATATTTTAATTGTTTATACACAATAAGAGCAGCTTTGTTATTATATTATCACAGAAAAAACAATTTGGTTCAGTCAAGTAAATTTTGCGTTGAGTCAAGTAAATATGTTATTGCTATTAGCGAAACACATATACATTTCTCAAATATTGATCAGAAAAAGTGTATAATGACATTATACATTATTTATCTTTTGCTATTGTGCCTAATTTATTATTTTTTTAATTTTCAGGTAAGAAAATAGATTTATTTATGGAATTTGGTAAGTATATTTCAAACGTTAATAAATAATTAAATTACTTTATTTTACAAGGTTTGGGTAAGGAATAATTGAATTTATTAATTAAACGAAAGGCGACGAAATATGTTTCTTTAACCACAATCAAGATTTATTTTCTTTACTTTTTAGCACTTTATTGCCTTCGAGTTTGAAAACGATAACTTTGACATGAGTAATGTACACTATTTTTCTTACGACCACTCAAACTTTTCTGCAGAATTATTATATTTTATATTTTGTATGTATCAAAAAGTTGCTTCAACACTAGTTTTGAAAAAATTGTCACCCGTTACGTCAGCTGTGACACTGACACAAAATTGTGTTGAAAAGCATTTTTCAATACGCGTGTGATATATGACACCTTAGCCCAGTTAACAGTGTGTTTTTGTCAGTTTCGAAAGAGGTTGCACGAAAAAATATTTACTAACTATGTATGATCATTTATTATCATTTAAAAACTTTCAGAAACGTCCTTATTTTAAATACATTTTAGACTAAATTCTAGAACAATTTAATATAACGTTCACAGTTTTGTAATATTTATATTTATATATATATATATATATATATATATATATATATATATATATATATATATATATATATCTTTAAAAATATTGCCAGTGTTTCCTCTTGGCCCGAAATCCCTGTACATCCTCCGATTTAAAAGTCTTTCTCATTTAAGTCTCGGTCTTTCATGCTTGAATTTTTGCAGTAGTTTTGTAAAGATCTATTTACGAGCTTATGAATATTAGTTGCTTTTAGCTAATTTTTATAATGTAATAAAGATCTACTACGACGCTTTAATGTATTAGTTGGGACATGGACAAAATAAAAGAGTATTAGAAAAAAACTTTTAAACATCATTTTAATATCCTCTTAAATCTTACATTTATTTGAATAATTGCTAAGGGATTATAAAAATGTGTACGATTTTAAGTTAATTCGTTAATTTAACTTTACTTTCTTTTTAATCTAAAGTATATTTTATTTATCTTTACAACTAATGTATCTATTACATATTGAAGCAACAAAAGCTGTTACAAAAAAAGTTGTTAGTTTATAGTCTGCGTTTTGGAACACATAAAGCAAAAGTGCAATTAGTAGTCGTAGTGAAAATAGTGGAATAATCCTTCTTTAAGCAATAGGGGGAGCTACTCGTTACTGAAGTTCTTAAGTAAGTTTTTTTATCACGATATAAAAGAAATGTATTAAAGCAAATTACGCAAAAAGGGTTTGTTATTGGTGATGTTAGATGGGCCTTAATTAACAGTTACTATTATTATAACCGCGTCCAATATATACTTTTTCAGTGTCCCTTCAATTAAAAAAACATATATATTAATTGTCATTTTTGTATTATTGTTTTAATTCTTAACAATACAGAGCTAGTCAGCAAGTGAAATTTTAAATACAGGTTTTTTTTGTACCAAAAATGATTTATTTAAGAATAAGATAGATATGTGTATACATGTTTTAAAAACTAATTTATTTTAGATTGTATATATGTAATATGTATGATGCCTATATAGAATAAGCCTAATTCAAAAATATTGTTTGCCGTTTGGATAGTTTTTTTGAGCTGGCCCCAATATTTTTATATCTTAAACTTAGAATGTCGATGGTTAAGGAAATGCGGAAGTACACACCTCGCGTTTTGGTCTCATAACGTTTCTTTGCTCGTAGGATGTATTTCCGGTAGTAGTATGTTTGTGAATATGTGATTATTTGGTTTTGAAAATTCTATTTATATAACGGGTTTTTATCAGAACTCTTAACGGTTAAGACATTTTTGTCTCTGTTATGGTAAGAGTATAGAAATATTTTAAATACATAGTGAATTTTACTTCATTATATTTTATTTTAATTCACCTCTATTCATTGTTAAAGTATTGTACATTAAGCTTACAAAGTATATTGTGATTTGTGATGTATAATTGATATGTTTCCAAGATATAATTTGTTTATAGTGCTTGTAGACATCAACGAAATTTTTAAAATTGGCGCTCCAAGTCGTTTGAGTTATTATGTGTTAAGTTTTAAATAATTTAGTACTGTGAGAATAACTACATGCAAATATTACACATTTATATTTTAAAATCGAAGAAGCAGAACTTTAATTATAGTAATCAAGAAAGGAGCTCCGTAAAAAGAGTTCAAAGCATCCTAAAATTTACCAATGTATTTTGATGCATGTTAGTTTAGGGTATTTTGAAACTTTGCAACTAAAATGTTAGGTAATTGTTAGTAATTTTTATAACCTTAATATAAACCGATAATGCTAGGATTATGAAGTAGTATGATATTTAATAAAAAGTTATTTTTTTTATGGTACAAACAATACTGACGGTCGATCTAGTATTAATTTCTATTTTGTTCATAAGTAGTGAACTTTTCATTTAGTTAAATATTCTGGAGGTGTTTAGGGTAAACATAAGCCCAAAATGAAATCTTTTATTTAGCAGTTTTAACCGACTTTGGGGGGCCGTGCCTTCCATTAATTCCAAGAAAGCTGGACATTATTTTGTTTCACTTTGGGCATTCCAAATATGAGTTTAAACGTTTGGGAGCCAATAAAACTGCGAAATGTTGTCATATTTTTCAGTTTCACGGGTGCATTGTAGGATTTGGTATATTTGCATATGCAAGTATGCATTATATGCATGTATTATCTTTTAAATTTCGGGCATTATACGGGTAAAAATAATTGACTTTTTGCGTTATAAACTATTAAATAATGTGTTTTTATTTTTATATTTGCATATACCATGGTTTAAAGTACTTAAATTTAGTTTTTTGCTTTTGCGTTCTAAAACCAACAATTCAAAGTTCTTATCCAAATTATAGTTTTCTTGAATTCAACGTTTAGAGTAACTAGAATTTTTAGTTGGTATTTTAACCACAGCTGTGACTAAATTTGTGCTCACTAATTTTCTGAAATGTTCTATCCTTTTGCTCGATATACATTTTCGAACAGGTTCCACCCCTTTCCCCCCGATATAAATTTTAAATAGGTTCCACAAAATAATTTAGTATTTGGTTTAGTTTTTATTTCCCTGAAATATTATATTAGTCAATAAATCACCCAGATTTTTACAGTTACCTAATATTAGCCTAGACGCGCTTCTGGGCTAATGTTAATCAGAATTTTAAATTACAAGTTATATTTGTGTTAGAATGTAACTTCTAGGAAATTATCATATTTATTTACTTTGAAGGTAATTTATGTTAGTACACTATGAACTGGCGGGTTGCATCGCGCTAACGTAAATTGCCGCCTAGGAAGTATATGTTTTTAAATCATCGTACCCCCGTCCGTTCGTTGACGTTTCGTACACGACCCGTTTCAACACATATCCATATTTATCTATTCAGTGCCCTCTTTGAAGTAGGTTGGGACTCTATTCGGGTTAAAATTAAAGAGTATTTTGTCATTGAAATTGATTGTTATAGCAGTACTTCGAAATGTATATGGATAAGTTACATAAACAAGCAAGTAGTTTTGCTATAAAATGTCGGTAGTGAATATAATCGTGTTTTTTTATGACCCATTACATTGATTTTAATAACGGGCCGTATACAAAAGTCATACAAGTTTCTGGTTACAGCTTCTTGAAATGTTATTATGACTGTCGCTGGAGGCTTAAGTTTTATTAGTCATACATTTTTGACACATTTATTAAATTTCTGACCCATTTGCTACACAATTTAACTAGATTGTAAACGTATTATAAAATTTGTTTAAGTTTATGTATACACGTGGTTAGTTTCCCGAAAACAAAAAAGGATTTTAAAATTTAGGTTGGTACAAATTAAGGCAATTCTTTAGAAATGCTGGGAGATTTGGATATAGCCGCTTTATGTTGCTTTTAATAAAATCTGAAAGCTTGGCTTAAACTTGTTATGATTTTATCCTCTTATATTTTACCAACCCTATATCCCTCGTTTATCCAAGATTTGCCTTTTCGCACCGCAATATTTTATTGTATGTTTGCAACACTGTGCCAATAAAATTATCATAGCCTAGGATAATATCTGACAAAGCACATTTATTGTGAACTCTGTTATTTCCAAAAGAATACTTGTTACAACCTTTTTGAATGATAGTAAATTATTATAAAGTATAATACCAATGCATTATTTGCTTGAGTAAATGAGTCTAATATAGATAATAATGTTTGCCTATGGATACTGTCCACCAGTTTGATATACATAATTTTTCATTGTGGTTACCAATCAAAAGTGGAAAGTTCTTTTAGGGACCTACACAATTTGTAATAAACTGTCAACACCCTGTATCTTCAAAACCAAGGATTTACGGACCTCTGTTAGCTTAACTAACTTTTTTTATTTTTTTTATAGGAATTTTCTCCCGAATTGAGCGATATTAATTAATAAACACTCTGTATTAAATTATGTTTTTCGTTTGACGGATTCAACGTGTGTTTATTTTGGATTCCATTTAATGGCTGTTGGTAACTATATTATTGCAAAACTATTTTTGGCCATCACTTTGGTTCAGTTGCGTTCAGTAATGAAATGAGGGAAAACTAAATTAATAAATTCACAATAGTTTATGCCAAAGTATGTACGTAAATAATTAATACGCTGTATATAAAAAGTATATAAAATATGCAATATGTTTTTACCTAGATATAGATCCATTTTAGAAATATATTTCTTATACGGGGTGTTAACAGTAAATAAATCCATTTGTCCCACCACAGTTCGATAATTACTGTTAGTTCTACATTCCGTTTTTCTGCAAAAAATCGAGGGATAAACCTCTGAGGAATCTGGCGTTCAAGCTAGTGGATAAAATGAGGAAATTTTTACTTTTACCTCGTTTTTAGTAAACACTACCTACTATTTTATTAAGCACTGAAATGTGTATTAAACACTAAATCGTGAAATTAGGTCTAACTATATCTCACGTCTCACTTTTTAATGGTTAATTTATAATGGTGGCTCCTATTTTACAAAATAAACAGGGAAATCTTGAGTATTGGACTACCCATTTTATCTTATGTTCATGCTGAAAGAAACATATTGTACATGCTTTTGTTTGCTATAATTACAGAAAAATTAGCTAATTTTTCTGTGCTATTAATATAGGCTTTATAGGGGAAGTATTGGAAAAATATAAGTTTAATCGACTTCTTAGAGTTTTTTTTTAGAAAAAAAAACAGAAAAAAACTTGTCTGTGCTGCAAAAACCGATAATAGTCAAATTGAAAACAGGAAAAGTTGAAAAATAATCGATTGGCGTAGATACTTGGTTTTTTTATTTATTTCTTCATTTTCTTCATTCTTTCATTTTTTCGTTCTATACGGGATAGCTCTATGAGGATGAAACAGCTATCTGAAAATAAAAAAAATGTATCTCAGAGGCATTTAACTTGCTTAGAATTTAGAAAACAGTAAAATGTCAATTTCTTTTATAATTTTGTATTTAATAACATTATTTTCTATTATACAGGGTAGTCCCCTGAAAACGAAATTTTTTTTTTTTTTAGGTTTTTTTAACAAACGGTGAAACAAGTAAAATTTCTATATTTTTTTTGTATACACTTTTGTCCATTATACATGGCATCTTGAGAGATCCGATGCAGCAAAAAAAAACAAACGGTGAAACATGTGAAATTTCTTTTATCTCTTTGAGGAAAAAAGTTTTTTATCTTTTATGGTAACTGGAAAATCCGTTAGAAGATAGTGGAAGTTTGGTGGAAGTCAGTGAAAGCCAGTGAAGGTCTGATCGAAGTTAGTGGAAATCTTAGCATAAATGGAAATCTGGTGTACAATTTTTCACCTGCGGTTGCCCCTCGGCAAAAATAAGTTTAACCCTTTTTTAATTTAAAAATGTACTTTAGGTACATTACACAAAACGTTTTCAGATATTGAAGAATACTACAGATATTGAATTTGTTCAAGTAGGATGGCGCATATTTAATATTTTAAACTTCAGAAGATTTCAAAGAGACCATTTTGTTATCATAATTTATAGAATAAATAAATCAGAAAAAATATGTCTTGCTTTGAGGATACAACATTAAAATATATAAAAGATATTTATATAAAATAAATATCTTTTTAGAACTGCGTCACTCTTTCCTAAAAGTCATTATTGGGCGACGGATTTAAATATCTCACACATTCCAGAGGTCTCGAAAAGTAGTAAAAATATACAAAAGCGTAAACTACTTCGATAAATATTTATAATAACGCATTCCAGAACGAATTTGTTGTAAACTGTTGTGCGTGATTTTTGTAAATATCATGCTTTATGATAAAAGTTTCGTTGCAGTCCGGAATGTTAAAGCTAACTGATATTAAAGCATAAATATACCAAAATTACTTAAGTTTTTTATTATTTCGATGACACGGAGAATGTTCATTTCTCATGTAAATAATTTTCGTTCAACTGAACTGCCTAAATAGGTAAATTTTACACTAATAAAGGAGCTCGATTCTTTTTAATTTTTTACTTCCTTCGTAAGAGGGAAGTATTGTAATGGTGAAATAATTACTCTTCCAGGTTTTCACAGATTTTCATGTTTTGAGGCCCTTAGATACCTAGTATCAAAAAACATGTTTCTCAGTGCCGTCCGTCTGCCTGTCTGTTCGCGGCGTGGCTAAAATCTGCTTACTCCATTGTCTTAATTTTGGTGGATTAGGGATCATCTGGGGATGTCATGGTAACATTTTGAGAAAAATCCTTAAAAATATTTTAAGAATGCGTAAGAATAGATTAAAACAGTTCATATTCAAAAATATGTCCTTAAATGCTTGACGCTGAAAGTCGGGACTACATCTGATTTTTGAATCTAAATACCATTAATAAAGGCTCTTTTGACGGCTGCCTAATACCTTAGTCGGGGGCCAGGGGTATATTTAACTCATTTAGCCATATAACCTGTGACTTATCATATTTTGTAATGCTATTAGACACCTTTGATATTTTGAACGTGGAAAAGATACTTGCTGTACCATCAGGGATATGTTGAACGTATTTAGCCATTTAACGTGTGGCTTTTGCCATGTTTTCTAATGCACATTTGATATTTTTAATATAGAAAAGAAACTTGCTGAAAGTCGTAACATTGTCGGTTTGTCGCTTTATTAGTCATTAAATCTAATGTGCTAAAATACTATAATAGGTTAACGTCAATCTAAAGATGAGCAATTGATAAATAATAATATACTGATCTACCATAAAATGAGCATCAAATTGCACTATTTTTTAAAATTAGGAGGGTAGTTAGTTATTAAGAAAACAGTTTTAAGTTTCTCATCGATGTTATTTGTTTATGTTAAATGTTTTTTTATTTGTGATTTGATTGGCTTCATTTTACATTCCTGGAGGAAATAATCTAGGGAGTTAAGTGCTGGAGAACGGCGAGTGTTATTAGTAACAGGTCTACCCCGGTCTATATATCAACATCATTATAGTGTAAATCCGTAGGACCTACCTACCTACCGACGGCCGGCGTGGGTCCGTCAAGTAAAGCCAAAGTTTACCGAATAAAAAAAAAGCTGACAAGGTATTTTGTACAAAGTCGAAGTATGTAGCTCCACAGTGTTGCCGTTTTAGTACATTTCTTCTACATGTAGTACATTAGTACCAAATTTAGTACATATTACAAACTTAGGTACATATTTAAAACATTTTTTATTTAGTAAAGACTAAAGATATTATTTACACGCACACGGTCCTTTTATGATCTATTATTGGCCAATACATTCGTATAAATTTTGTTAAATGATGACCTTTTTTAGACACGACACAAAAGGTGATTGTTGATGACTATGTTTAATACAATTTAGTACATTTTCTTATACTTTGTCAGTACATTTGGAGAATTCTCTGCGTCATCACTATAGTATCATTCAAAGGGTTAATAATAATCTAAGATACTTCACGGCTGTCTGTTTACAGAGACGGGTAGAGAATAAGGTTTTAAATTGTGGTAGATTACATCTGATCAGTTCGTTTTTTACGTATATTAAGTGATAATTAGGTCTGATTAGGATTTACTATGTGTATATGGAATTTGACGCGAGAAAACTGCAGTTTCCACATATGAGAAAAATGCGTTATCATAATCTATTAATGTCATCAATCAGTGCAGCAGTGTCGTACTGCCGTACTTATTTAAAAAGGAATTAACAAGAAAGATGTTTTTAAATTGCATGTACTATAATAAACGTCGTCCAATTACATCACATACTGCAATTAAGTCCAGTGTCATTAGCTCTAGAAATTCTAAATGTCTTCAAAGAAAGTTGAATGACCTGGTCCAAATTAATTACATTTAACTGGATGCTGAGTTTATAATGTATGGGGGTGTGGCTTTAATGAACCACGCTACGTTATTACAAGGCCCAGACATACACAGAGTGGGACATTTTTAGAAAGCAAATTGTCCTATATCGTGCACTTTCTAAATACAAAGGTTTGAAATAATATTCAGAACTATGCATTTCATAGGAGAAATGAACTGTTTATAATAACATCCTTTTTTTCTAAGGAATTGTGACTAAGTAAATATTCATATACCCTGAATTTTCCGAGGCATTTTCTGTATACTAAATTTTAAAATAATATTGACAAACAAATGTAGAATGCAAGGAGTTTATTTAGCTGCAACTGGTGTAAAAAGTATATAAATAAATGTTAAATACAGTAGAACGGAAGTTTTTACGGCTTTGTTTTGAATCTTGGGATTAAAGCGCACATAAAAGAATAACTTTTCGACGTTCCGCCTTAAATTTATGATTCAGTAACAAATAATTAGGAATTCTCTACTGAAATTATTACCTACATCTGCAACAAGTGTAAATATTTTTTATTTGTTTTAGAATTACATATTGAAACACCCAGTCTGTGTTTTTCTTGTTGTCTAGGTAGATGATATTTTCAATTAGTAATTGTTGATTGCGGGTGATTCATACCTCAATCTTCATTCACTGTTTTGTGCGCAATGTTGTTTCTTCATTGTTAATTTAAAATTACAAATTATATAAAATCGTCATGTGTATTCGTACCACCTATCGATTGTATTTCTGCAATTATGATAATAGGTTTCAACATTCCGTAGTTCATATTTGGTGTAGGCATTATATGCCGTAACAGTCCTTTTAATATTAAAATTACTTTGTTATGCACTCCTTGTCTCTGCTTAATTACAAATCAAGGATATGTAGAAAAGCTTTGGAATGTGTGTGTGATGCTTCACATTGTTTTGGTATGACAGTGTTAATAAAAACTATCTGTAAATAAATATTTTATAGCTCTTAAGAGAGAGGCCAAAAAAACATGTTCGCGGCATAGCGACTACGAAATATATATTTAATTGATTTCAATTTTTGCACAAAAATCTAGTATGACATAGCGATGAATAGGCTAAATTTAGGTGAAATAGAATATGAATAGAATTAAATGTTTAAAAAATGGGTATGAAAAACTCGTTAAACAATTGTGTTAAATTTTGTACAATAATCAAGTGTATTATAGGGATGAATTGGAAAAATGTTAAGAGAAATCCAATATGACGGAACAAAAAATGTACCGATAAACTTCAATACAGTTTTTGGGTCATCATGTTTGAGTAAAAAATATTCTCGACCCGAAATTACAATCATTTAAATGTACTGCATATTGCTAAAAAAAAATTATGTAAATACAGTGTTATATATTTTAACGCTTATATAGAACCACAAACAGATATCCATAGATTCATATTTAGCCTGATGGCTTGTGCATTAACTACACTATGTATAGCATTTTTTAAAGGGATGATCATTTTTTTTGCTCATTGGTTATTTTCAGCATTAGGAACCTATAGATCTGTTGGCCATTTTGGAGTAGGTGAATACTAGGGATGTCATTCCTGAAGGGATTTCCAAATTTTTGAGATTGTCTTCATAATCCCGGGATTAGACATAAAAAAAAGAAACTTCTTTGTATTAAGTTAAAATGCAGAAATTAACCCAAAACAGTTCTTAACAAATTTAAGCATGTGTGTAAATATAAATACAAACAAAAGTTCTAAGTTTACAAATTTTTAAAAAAATCCCCAAAAATATTAGTTCATCTAAAGTTTCGTCCCTTAACCTCGAACGTATTTTATTACATAAACACCCTGATGAGGAAAAACATCTTTTAGACACTACTCTTGTGGGCTGAATAGTTATTATTCTCCGAAAAATTCAATGGCTTTTTGAAAATTACGGCCCCTGACTTTGCAAAAAAAATATCTTTGTCACTAATCTTTGTTTCATATTGATTAGTTGATTTTCGTTGTCTAGCTTGACTAAAAGTTTTCTAATTTAGCAGCAAGCAATTATTTTGTTTAGGATTTATAGAGTCTGGATTTGTGAGATAGCAAATAATTTCAGGATAAATGGTTTTACGGCATTGCTTGATTCTCGTTCTTAATGTCTCTTGCATATCAGTGCTGTGGTGTTTTAAGTTTGAATAATGTCTTTTATTTAATTTATTTTTGTTTAAATTTGTCCACAGTCGGAGGTACAAGGGCACAATAACACAACCATACACGCGTCAAAATAGAGCCAAATCTGTATTATTATGGAAATTAATTAACGGGAAATTCCCGGCGTAACCATACGATCGGCGCTTTTGTTTGGTAAGTAACGTAATTAATAAATGCTTAAAAGATCGGGATTAATCCCAAGACCGATCGGTCTAATCTGGGTATTTGGACATCCCTTGTGAATAGCTTCGAAACATCGTAAAATCGAAAAATGTTGAAACTATAAAAAACGAACAGGAAAACGCGATTTTCATTGATATTGCTAACTCAATCAAGCCTTCCCCAGAGGCCTACAATAAATTTATAACTTGCAAAAAATACAAATTAAAATAAAACATAAAACAAAAATACTTGATTCTCTTGAGAGTTATAAATGACCTTTATTAAAACCTCTAGCAAACATGATTTTTATCATTAAAAGAGGATCCTTGATAAACAAGATATCTTAAACTTAGTAAGTCTGCCTTAGCTATTACCCTGGTTAAATCGTAACGCCTTTATCATCTGATTTTGTAAATATTTAGGAACTAGTTTTATTTTAATTAATTAAATTTAACTAGTTAACTGCAACTCTGACTGGTTTGTTCACAGGCTTTAGATTAATTGTTCTGAAAATATAATATTTATATTTTTGGTAAAAGAAAGTTAAATCTAAAGTGTCTTGTTCGTGAAAGTATTTTTTTATTTCTGTATAGGAATAAGTTTGATTGTGGTCATTGTGGATTAGTGTACGTAAAGATTAAACGTTGTAAGTATTGTATCTCGTAACATGTCTCGTTTCTAGACTAAATTAAAATGATGTATATATGGAATACAGACACATTAAATATACCAATGAAAATATTGTTAGGTGGTATAGAATAAATACAATTTGCTCTACCCTAGGATAAACTGCTTGAAATAATAACACATTAATAATACTTCACCTCATTTCGTATATAAACATTTTTATTTGTTATATATTCTACTATTTGACATTTTGTTTGTTCAAAAAGTTATTTCTAGACATTGTGTGTTACACGAAGTTTAAGGCAGGCGTGTGTAAAATTTAGTAAAATTTCTGCTATTACTTGAGTTGTTACTAGAAATTTGATATTTGATATGGCCTATATTTTTAAAATTTTAACTATTGTAAATAGTCGTAGACGTAAAGATTTTTCCATAGCAATATGCATCATATTTCGGTTTCGCGTGACAAAACCTAACCCGATATTATTATTCAAACACTTACACAGCATTAAGGCTGCTACAGACTGACGTGTATGTGTGTCATATGTATGACACATGTGTGTCATACATGACATACATGTATGACGTACATATATGCCAATGTATTATTACTCAAGACCAACATGGTTTGATTGTGAATGATGGATGAATGTTGAAGTCGAGTTAATAGTTTTAGCAAGGCGTATGCATGCGTAGTATTTTTCAATAAGGCTTCATAAGCTAAATTTTTTTTTTTTAGTTTTATTTATGTAATCTTTACATATAGTTTTCCAGAAACAGGGTAACTGCCAAATATGATCAATCCGATTAAAAATGATTACTTTTTTGTAAAAGATCGATGTCATTTTCTAACATAATATTCCCGTATTTCATGTTTGGTGTTGGCTGCATTCAGAACTTTATTTGATAGGCGTGGTAAGTTGCATTATCCATAACCATGACATTGTTCTCGGGAACTTTCCATAAAAGTGAATTTTGAAACCAATTTTACCAACCAAACCAAATTATATATATATATATATATATATATATATATATATATATATATATATATGTATACATGATTATATACTTTTTTATAAAAAAACCACTTTAATTTTCATATTGGTCTTTCTAAAATAAATGGAACATATTATTAAAATATTAAAATAAACAAATAAAGCTTAAATTATAAAGTAGATTTGAAAATAATTGAATATATTTGTCATCTAACGATTCTATTATAAAAATGCAGTGGTGGTTTAATTTAGGTTTGCTTACATTCGGATATCTAGGAAAAAACATTAGGTTAAAAAATTAGAAAAAATTTTAAGTCGACCGATATAGTTGAAATTTGGTACATCGTTATAAAATCATAAGATAAACCATTTTTTACTACAATTTTTCAAAATTTTGAGTCTTACCATTTAAAGAAAATATCAACGACAGCGAGAAAAAACTTTCTGCGGTCTCAAATTTTACCAAGGTCATATGATGCGGTCACACTGTATACACATTTGTTTTTATTTGATGATGTATCAAAATATCATAAATATCTGTTTGTCCCGAATTTGTACACAATGCCCAATGTCTCGGTTTTTGTATTTTAAAGATTCTAGTATGCTTTTACAATACCAAAAAACGTAATTTATCAGCTTGTCTCACTAGAGCATCGTCGAATTGTGAGCGATCTGTAACTATTTTACAGGTACTACCATGGATTTTATTCAGAGGAATGATCATCCATTATACCCCTCTTAGTCATTCCTGCCAGGACGAGACGAGCATAGACCCACATGCATATTTTACCTGTTGAACTATAAAGACCAAGATGAAAATATTAACCACAATCCACTTGTAAATAAATGTAACCACAAAAGCAGTACCAGCTTCAGGGGTCTTTACTCCACGAGATCTGAACACTGAATGGATACTAATCATTAGTTAAAAACGGTCCTTGTTTTTATATTAAGCCTAGTGTCAAATATCCTATGTAATGTTCCTTTTCTGCGTTGTTGACGTCCTATATATTTAGTATATAACCCTGTTTTCTCTGTTACAATTAAATACAAATAACCAAAAATTAACCTTATTGGGTGAGTGATACTGAATGGATGAAATATGCAAGATGAAAATTTACATCAAAATTCGAATTTTAGTTTTTATTGTCATAATAAAGCGTAGGTACTTGTCATGTCCAATATTTTTCATTGTAATGAACAATAAATTTAAATTTCCAAGGGTCTGTTGACATAATCACCTAATAGAGAGAATTTTTGCGATATTGAAACAAATAATACCGAAAGAAGCTCTGTTACTGGCGTCTTTATAATTCAGCAGAGGTCTTTTAGTGCCCTTTATTGTATTTTAGATATTTCATTTATAATGGGTCAGAAAATAATGTGATTGACAAATGTCTCTCATCATTAAGTATAATACTATTTGTACATATAATACACAAACGTATATAATAAATGTCTTGTACCGAGAAACATGCCTTTCCACAAGGAAAAAGAGAGACAAGCTCTTAAAGCATTGAAATGGACAGGAAAAGATTTATCTCTGTTTATTTATGTCAACCGCGACGTTTCTTTTAACTGCAAGTTTTGCAATTACAACAAAATAACTTGGTGTGTGTGGCTTACAGTCAAAGGAGGCTGCGAAGGCGCATTAAAAACTTTTGTTGGTATTTACTTTGTGAAATTAACTCGCCGTAGCCGATATGGTATTTTGAACTAATTTAGTTAACATTATTGAAATATTCATAAAACTTTAAAAACATTAGCATTTTGTTTTCAATGACTCGTTTTGCTATTTTAGTTATTGCTTAATTCAAATGGTTTACAAGTGAAAACAAATTCGAAAGGGAAAGAGTAACAATCTAACAAAGTCCGTACTCGAGTTTGCATAATTTTCTGATATTGAAAAAGCTGGCATGAACCATATTTATTATGAACTAATATGCATCAGTTGGTGAATTCGAAATAAGCACCAATCGCAGTTTATTGCCTAAAAAAAATTAAAAAGGTTGGTCTCAAGGACTACTTTACTCTTTTAAGTTTTATAAAAAAGCGTGCTACCATCGCTATTAATTGACGGCTACAATGCCATATGAGATGAGTATTAAAAATTCTTTATTCTTTTATAAAAGTCAATATTTAAATTGGCCTCTTCCTATAAGCTACTTTCATTTTGTAAATCATAATATAAAGTAAAAATAAATATTTTTATGTCAGCATAAAGTATTTATAGGGCTTATTCTAGATGAAACAAAACAATATTTTTCGCTTGTTGTTGCAAGACAAGTTGTTAAAGACGGTTTGATTTTTTGTATGAAATTTTTTATTTCATCCTTTTTAGTTCTATTTATTCGGGTTTCATTGTAAAAGTCAAGTTTAACAAATAGCCACTGGGTCCAGTGCATATTATGTAACATTGTTTAATCACGTCTTATTATACATACTTTTTCTTCACGACAGAATGGTGAACGCATATATTGTTCAAGGCGACATTGTGTAAACCGTTCAAAATGGCGCAATTTCGTCATTTTTAACATTTTTTCAATATGCTTGATATGGGACAACTCCTGAATATCCCTTCTAAATTTCATGCAAACTGGTCAAACCATGCGGAGTAATCGATGTACATACATAAAAAATATACATAGGATCGAATTGATAACTTTTATTAACCACCCTTTTTGAATTCGGTAAAATATGGTAAAATATAACTTCAATACATGTTATGAAAAAATCGATACCCAACTGAAACAAATGAAGTCGATGTTACTATGTTACTATTCTATAATCTCACAAAAATTAAATGTTTGAATACTTTTTGTAAATAAATATTAAAACTTCATAAAAATCTAGTTTTATAACAACTAAGGTGATAAGAATAAAGCATTTTTACTCTCCTTGTATATTTTTATATACAGCTTGGAATAAATATAATTGTAAAATTAACTTAACACATTACGATCATCACAAATCTTTATGGCGGCGTAACTTTTAACTCCGATTTTTATTTTTTGGGTACTTAACAACTATGGCGATATATAACACTATCTTAGGGTTGTACAAACCACCATAAATGAAACCTATAACAAATAATGTTCTAAAGGCTCAACGCTAACCTGCAGACGTCACTCAGCATGGTGGTGCCGTGGGCTAACTGATCATAGCGAGAGAATAAGGCTCAACGCTAACCTGCAGACGTCACTCAGCATGGTGGTGCCGTGGGCTAAATGATCATAGCGAGAGAACAAGAAATTCGTTCAACAGACTAAACATAAACAAGCAAGGAATATTTAATTGTAAAATTAACCAAACACATTACGTGCATCACAAATATTTATGGCGTCGTAACTTTTAACTTAGATTTTTTGCTTTTGAAGAAACAAGATAACTGAGACGATAAGTAGTTTCAATGTGCATTTTTCTCTTTTTACTATTAATTGTGGTTTTTTTTTATAAATTCAATTGCTGAAATTACAAAACTCTAACCTTCAGATGTCTTAACTTCAGATAAATGTGTTTTGTTCTACAAAATGACTGGACATGTTTGTGAATGTTTATGCGCCGCATCATGTGAAGTTGGCTACACACTTTAAACGTTATGCTACCAAATTCGTAGGTAATTATTCGTGATTTCCCTTAACCCCATATTCTCAAATATTCGTGGAAAATATGCAATCTGGTTTAGGCTTTAAATCGGCGCGGTTAAATCTTGACGAGCACTCTTTATTTGAGATCTGACGGCTGTAAAGGCCGAGCGTATACTTGCACGTGAATACTTGCTGTCATAGTGGTGCCGGGGGCTAACTGGTACAAGGTGTTTAAAAAACTGGTTAAAGAGAAAACTTAGAAATCCAACTGAGAGTAAATCGAGGATTACTCAAAGGCTGCCAGGCTGTACAAAATACTTGAAAAAGAGCAGAAATTATAGACCAGCTACTTACATAAAAGCCTGGAGGTATTCATGTAGATCCATTTCTCCAAATCTGTCAGAATAAAGATTGGATTTGCGAGTAATCAATCAGGTAGTCTGCCCTGATAAAATAAAATGGGCACTACAGTGCTGCGTCGAGGCGTAAGCCCGAGTCCGGAAATGTGGCTTTTCCTACGAGGTATACATACTATTTTTTCCGAAAATGTTGAAAGGATCTACATTATTACGTTCAAATTTTTATAATTTTGAAACAAGCATTATTAATTTTATTCACAAATAAAGGATGCCATGAAAAAAACTTGACATTTTTTAATATACAAATAACTGTAAAGAAATATTATTTCCTTACAGTACAAAAATAAATATATCCCAACAGCCTAGCAATCACAACATTTCTGAACGATTTTCGGAAAAGTACGTTTTAGAAGATTTTCAGATTTTGCGAAACGATTAATGAGTGGGAGCCATTGACGAAGTTAAGAGAACTTACAGAATATTTTTCTTAGTTTAGTGTTAATCTACTCTATATGATGACTCCAATTTTATATCTTGCTCAAAATATACCCTTAGATATTAAATTTTAGTTGTTGCTAAAATGTGTGTATTCAATTACGATCTATGAACTGGTTGCAAGTACAGTTATGGATTTTTAACGTCTTTTTATGGGGTTTACGATTTTTATATCATGCTATTCAACAGGCCTACATCAGAGGGTGATCGATCCATCGACAACGCCCTTCACCTTGGATATGTTTGCAGACAGCGGAAGGACTTTTGACACAAACCACCTTCCTGAAAATTTCGTATATCCTTGCTAGGGTTGTTTAAATTACTGTTGGGAATATTGCTTTTAGAAGGAAGGTTCAGCGCGCTTCAAGCCAAGCCGCTTATGAAAGCTAATTAAATGTGCAATACTGAAGCCAGCTCAAGTCAAGCCAAAAATATTTGATGAGATAACGGAAAGTGGCTGTGTGCACGTAGATGTTAAATGGAAAAGTAGAAACTTTGTATTTCGTGCAAATATTATTAAATAATATCTTATCAAAATGCTTTCGGCTTTCGCCATCCTCAGTGCTACCTAAAAGCAAGGAAATAACTGCCTCTTGGACAATTCAAATGAAAGAATAAACTTTTTTTTTCGTTGTTTTACGTATGTTTGTTAAATTTCATATATGTTTTTCAAACATTTATACTTCTAAACGAACTTCGCTTTTATGAAATTGATCGAAATTTAACTTTTTACCATTCGTTCATTTGAATTCTCTAAGGGAAAGTTATTTCCTTGTTTTCAGGTAGCACCGAAAATGGCGAAAGCCGAAAGCGCTTTGCTATGAATATTTGCAGGGCACTTCATTTTACTTGAAAAAACTTCTTCAGTTTTAAATTGATTGAAAATAATTAACAACCTTTATATAATCGTGTGACAATAATTAACAACACAAAAAAATATAAATGCGTAATAAAAAAATGTTAATCAATCTGGTAAATAAAACAATCATTATGTACACCTAGTCACATAATTTCGCTCTGGAATGCATGATAATTAATCACTTTGCACTTGTTTATTTACTTTTAATTACCGGATGAATCATTATCTAATCTGTTAAAGCTTACAGCAGGTATGTTGGAACCACGTCTTAATGAAAAGATTGAAAAACATTCTGTCTTTAAACTGACAATGACAAAGTTGTAGCTTGTCTTAAAATGTATCCACGAAGCGTACTGAAATATAAGTAAAAATAGACAATCAGAACATATCGTTCTTTTAGAAATATACTATTTATCTTTTATAAGTATGCCATACAATTTTCTTTAAAATTTCGGTAAAGTGAGATTATTACCGAAAACACTACTTTTTTGAAGAAATAGTTTGGTCTGGCTGTCGGTCTGTCTGTCTGTCGGTTAGTCTGTCTGTTCGCGGTATAGCTAAAAAACTACTCACCTGATTGACGGATTTTGTCAAAAATTCGAGGTCATATGGGGATGAGATGATATGTTTTGGTAAAAATCCAATATGGCGGAACAAAATGTCGGCCTAGTGAAATGTTAACAAAAATATTACTAAAAAACGGCTAATCCAATTTACCTCAAATTTTGCACAATTCTAGGAATGAACTGATAACATTTTGGTTTGAATCCAAGATGGTGAAACAAAATGGCGGCTTAATAAAATATTCAAAAAATCTGCCTGAAAAAAATTTGATTAATTTATAGAGATGAACAGCTAAAATTATAGTACGAATTCAAGATGGCGGCCAAATGAAATGTCTGTAATCCTGAAAATATCACCGTCTCAGAATTTTACGGATCTTCACGTTTTAGGTCCGTAGATGCCAAAAAAAAACATGTTTTCTCAATTCCGTCAGTCTGTTTGTCATTTCGCGACATAGATAAAAACTACTTACCCGATGGATTTCAAATTTTAGTAAAAAATTTGGGATGCCCTGGTAACATTTTGGTAAAAATCCTATATGGCGGTACAAAATGGCTGGTAGTGAAATGGTAAAAAAAATATTAGTAACAAACTAATTGTTCAGTATTATATCAGAATGAACTAGTAACAATTTGGTACGATTCCAAGATGGCAAAAAAAATGGCGGCGTAATAAAATATTTATTACATTGATTTCAAATTGTCTGCAAGATTTAAATGTGATACAGAGATAAGCTGTAAACATTGTGATGTGGATTCAAGATGTCGGAATAAAATGGCGGCAAAATAAACCGGTAAAATTTTCGATCGAATTCAACATAGCGGTCTAATGAAATTTTTATCAGTGTAAAAAAACTACTTATTCAATTATTTTAAGTTATGTTTAAAAATCAAATGGGGCCCAACAAAAATGTTTGAAGAAAAGACGTATATATATCTTTCTAAATGACTATGTGCGGAACTAAATTGGTTTACACTTACCCTAATAAAAGGAGACTCATAACCAGGGAAGTTAAAAAAAGGGGTAAAGGAAATTTACCGATTTTTTTTTGTTCGGTGAACTTATATAATATACTTCAGTGGCAAGAAATTGTTTTTGTTAATACAGATTACTTACACTGCAAACCTAAAAATTACCAGTCTTATACCTTCGAATAGATAAAAAAATCTTGTGTTTATTAAATTTTGTTAGTTAATATTTAAGTTAAAAAAACGACTTTTAAAAGGAAATTTATCTTGAAAAATTTGCTCCAAGATTTCCAGCTATGGGTTCCTTAATACTAACGATAGTATATTTAGCTATTTTTTCTGTCTAGCTTTTTAGCAACGATTGTAATCTCGAAAAAATGACCCTCCGAGATTTCTGTCTGTCGTTGTTTGTATGGGGCATAGGTTAAAAACTACTACTACTATCCGATTGAGTTCAAATTTTGGTCAAAAATTAAGAAACATATGAGGATGGAATGATTACATGTTTGTAAAAATTTGATATGGCGGAACAAAGTGACGAAAATGTTAAAAACATCATTATTAAGAAACTTCCTATCAAGTGGAGTTCAAATTTTGCATAAAACAAAAGTGTGATACAGGAATAAACTAGTTAAATTTGTGTGTAAACCATTATGGCGGAAAAAATGACCGCCTAAACAGGAATATGCTGTTTTTCTATAAAGCCATTTAGCGGTGCAAAATGATGCCTAATAAAATATTTAAAAATTCAGTACAAAAAAACTACTTATCCAATTGACTTGAAATTTTGCACAAAAATCAAGTGTAAAATAGGAATATACTGGTTAAAGTTTAGTGTCTGTATGGCAAAACAAAATGGTTAAATTATCGGTAAAATTCTGTTTTCTGGACTAAAACCTTTTTATGGAGGAAAATAATAAATTACATATTTTATTTTTTGTAGACTAATATGTAAATAAAGTTATGAAAAATAAATAATAATAAAAATAAATAAATTAAATACTTAAAGAAAAATTGAAACAAGTTACGGTTTATAGGACTTATATTGAAGTTTTTTTTTGTCAAATAATTATATATATACTGTGGACGTAGTGGATTCTATATGATTGAAGTTATGAGTAATGGCGAATTTACCGGATTTTTGTTCGATATGGGAAGATCTAATTTGTAAATTGACAAGTTAGTGAGAGTGAGATAAATATGTCCATACACCCTTTAAACAAAATATAGGAATATAATTATTGTTGTGGCATTTATTTTTTATACTGATGAAGATAGGTTGTTAAAATAATTGTATTATTTTTAACTAAGCAAAATTAAAGTGGTTCACCTTCACCTTCATATATAAATGCCAAGACATACTTGATTTATTTGATATTACTCCAATACACTAAATATATCGCATTTTTATTATAAATATTTAAAATCCTTTTAAATCATTAATCGCGACACCGATATCATTTTGAAAACATCGAACTTCCTTGAACTTATACCTGTCTATAGAAACATAAAAATATTGACGTAATGCTATTTACGTAGGAACACGATTTTCACATTATGTGGATTGCTTCATTCAACAAGGAAATCCCCACCTTTTCGTAAGAACACTATTTTCAAATAACTCTTTATCATTCGTTATTATCATCTGTATTGAAAAATATACTTAATCATTGGTTAAGTCATGGGTTAACTGGATTTAAAGGGAAGGAAGAAAGATGTATTTGAAGTTCTACATACATAAATAATACAGTATTAAACAATCAAACATATAGTATATTGTTTATTAATTAATGCTGTGAGACGCCTGTCAAGGCTTTACTTGTAATTAGTATTCTTTATAATAAAAATGTGTAATTGTCTCGTTTGTTATGACTATTCTAGACAATCTACTGCTCATTGTTTTAATTCCTAAGAATTTTGTTCATGAATCAACAGTTTACTTTTAAATTTAAATTAGAGGAAATTATGTAGCCAGATGATCGGCCGTTAAACATAAATCAGCTGATTCTGCTTTATCTCGTAATATGATTTTACATATTTTTGTGATTCAGAGTTACCCTTCTAATTATTTCAAGAAATAGCTTTGCGCTCTTAATGTTTACATTTATTTAAGTAATACAGTATATTGTAGTTACTATAACTAGGTAATTATTATGTCTTTGGCACTGTAGCAAGATCAGTTGTTTGACGTACATTGTAGTTTTAGTATGGATTCTAATAAATAACTTCTCTTATTTTTGAGAAACAAATGGTGTATTAAAGTATTTTTTTGGAATGGGGTTCCTACTGTACTATACCAAATCAAGAATAAAAATTATGATTATCCAAAAATGTAGCGGATTTCTGTTTATATTTGGAACGGGGTTGGACGATCTGTTTTTACAGTAATCCCTGGATAATTTCTGGTGATTTATATAGAAAATGTTATATATAGAACCTGGAAACACGTTTTCTAGCTTCTTGGCCTGAATTCAAGGATTCATAAGTCTTCTAAAGCGATTGTTCTAGTTTCGGGTAGAAAATGGCGGTTAAGGTCGTAAATGAACGGTTTAAACGTTCGGTAAGTGTAAAAATGCAGCAATAATCGATCTCTTTTTCAGAAAGTTCTTAGACTGTCCCCTACATTCTGTCCCCATTTCCGGTAACGCCTGTGAGATTATCTATATAAAAACGTTTAGCACCACTGAATGTTGTAGGACCAAGCAGCGTTAGGTGTAATTCACTGGTCTTTCAATTTCAAACATATACTTGTGGCTTTTTAAGGTATTCTCTGAGGATGAGTACCCAAACTTGCCTAAATTCGTTTAGTCTGTAAATATTTTTTTTGCAGTTGCAAGCAATGCTAAATATACATACAAACATATATTTTCACTAGTTCCAGTAATTGTAATGTAGTAATTATCTTGGTTATTTAGTCCAACCAAGATTAACATTGGTTGTGTAATTTTTCAGATCAGCATATGAAGTACTTTTTCTAACGTAACTTCCAAAGAATGTAAAATATCGACTTTGGAAGGACAATATTTCGAAAACAGTTATAAGTTTATTAGTATTCTGTAAAAATATTTCTGAAAGATCAAGAAGCTGAATATCCGTCAAGCTGACATTTCAAAAATATGTAGCGCTTTTACTTATTTCACGCTTTTACGTTTTGATTTCTATGAAAATAAAAAATGAGGACCGTTGTATGGTTTTTCACTTAGAAGATTTTATGATTCTAACAAGTGACTATCGCATCAACCGGAAGAACTATCTAGTTTGTTGTTCAAATTCTTTGTAAAATTGTAGTAATAAAACACGTTTCATACCTTATAGCTATATTTCAGAGCATAACACCATATTCGTTCACTTATGTTAAAAGCATGAAATTTCGTACACAGCCGCTTTAAATTTGTTCCAGTTGCCCTAAAAATCCAAAATGGCGGCCAGTTTTAATTTAATTCAAAATATTATGTGTTTCTGTTAATTGAATAACTAAAATGGTTTTCGGTTTCTGTGTGTAGTTTTAGATCCTGAATTGTAAATATTATTGAAAGTAACCATTTTACTATCGGAAGTAGGAAGGCCATAAAAACTAAGTTGGCTATGGCTGCTGATAAAATGGAACAATGTATAGTTCTTCGATTTTAACATATACTACATATCAAATTATTGCGTTTGCAAGTGAGTATTGGAAAAATCTTCGTTCTGAAGCCTCGGTCTTCCAGAGGGAATAGCCCACGTGTGCGATGCTTTTTTAATCTAAATAAACTCGGTCTTACCCAAATTTATCACCCATTCAAGTCGGGTAACTTTGTGACTCAAATCAATCTTGTTTAATCCAATTATGTGACATTTTTAAAAAGTAAATTGTAAAATGTGGGTATATTTTAAAATTTGCGTAAACTCCAAAAAAATGAGTAGAGAAGAAACACGTTTTCCCATCTTTGTGCCATGTTTAAACTTAAAAAAATATTCATATAACCTAACCAGTTAGTTCCGTTAAAATTCCTTGTAGCCGTATCTATTCTAACCAAACCCCCTCGTTACGTCATTTTTATTTACATCTCGTCGTAAATTACAACACAATAATTTTAAACTTACTATTGGTCCAATAAATTACACTGTCACCATTAATACTCATTCGAGTGAACATTAAACGCAGTAGAATACTCATTACCGAAAGGATTAGCCGTCCGCTGGGACACTCGTCGCAGTTGGAACTACTTCTGCTGAGACGGTCTGGGCCCTTGAACAATTAAATATACCACTGTTGACTTTGAGTGCTTCGTATAATACAAGTGCTTAACTCTAGCTGGCTCTCACGCTAATCTGTTCTGGTTTGAAATGGGTTTTATGCCCAATGAATATTTACGATTTGTTGAACTATTCAGTATCTCAGGCAACTTAAGACTCGTAACCATTATGTTCTTAGATCTGGTGGTGGGGAAGTCGAGATGTGTGTATTTATAAAGGACACCTCGATAAAAAAACAAATCTAAAGTAGAAACTGTTCAACACACTAGTTATACTTCGTTAGATCCCAGTATCATGGACCCTTAAACAATGTTTTCTTTAAAAGTGTTTTCTGTTACCAAAAGAAGTAGTGATTAGTTGTGCCTTTAACCAGATCGTATAAGTATATCACAATTTGCCAGAATGTTTACGAAAAGGTCCCGAGATAAAGCTATATTTGTATTGCACTGATCACTATACTCGGTAAGAAGAGGATGATGTAAACAGACCAGCACTAGAAGAATTTTTTGCTGTTATTGTAACATAAAGAAGTAGCTACGTCTTTCGATGATAAAGTAGAAGCATCTGCATGGGAGAAGTGTAATGCCCTGCAGTGATAATTGAACTTTATATGATACACTATAGACAATAGAATTAATGTTGATATATTAATTAGAAACTATACTATTGATTTTTTATGTGTATATTTATAATTTAGCAAATAAAGAATAGTAAGTTATATATATATATATATATATATATATATATATATATATATATATATATATAAATATATATTATCTTGCTGTGTTTTTTATATCACACAGATATGAACTCACTGGAAAGTAGTTTAGTATAAGTTTAAAATGGCTAGTGTTAACAACATGATTGATACAATTTAACGGAAGAACTGTCAACATGGTAGTATTAGGAGACTCACCTGAGTTTGGGTTTAGACTCATACCTGATGGATCATGTGATTTTCAAGGAAAGACTTTAATTAATGTTGGTAATCCAGTGAAAAACACCGATGCTGTTACACACAGGACTGTCATTAAATGAGTGTACTCACTACTTACGCAGGTTGCAGAAATATTAAACGAGCATGTATTCGAAAGAGAATTGTCTATAATGAATAGACAGGTATATAGAAACAGTCGTGAATTTACTATGCTTACTCATATTCAAATAAATTCTAACTTTCCTGAGTTACTAATAGTTCAACAAATCGTAAAGACCCATCATAGGCATAAAATCTTCAAACTTCTAACCTGTTAGCGTGGGGACCACCAAATATGCGACCAGTTAGAGTTACGCACTTGTATTCTTCGAAGCACTTAAAAGTCCACAGTGGTATTAGTATCTACAAGAATGCTATTACACTGAATTAACATTTACTCGCATTTATATTGATGTATGTTTTAAAATGTGCATAAACTCCAAAAAATTAGTAAAGAGAACAAACACATTTTCCCATCGTGGTTCTGCCTGACTACTATATCATTATTTTCAATAAGATTCCCTATTTTAATTTGGAATTGTTCACTAATATATATTGTTTGATTACAGAGAAATATATTTCTAGGTAATGACTCTACTTTCAATTTTCAGTTGAATAGATTCTGAAAACTCTGTACAATAACCACTCTTACTAAAATATTCTTGAAATGCCATTAGCAATAACTTATATATCAGTTGGACTTCTAGACAGCTGTTAGTGAAAATACAATTTTATGTTTATTATATATTTTTTCTCGCATTCTCTCTACTTAAACGAATATTTGTATGTACTCATGCACCTATTCACCTTCGTATTTCCTGTTTAGACTTGTTCACCAATTTTTTATTTTACCTGAATACCTGATTGGTTATGTTTACGCAGCGGAAGGACTGTTTATGTTGCCTATATCGTGTATCTGTAATCGTTAAGTACAGACACCGGAGGTTAGATATATATCTAGCGCGAATAGAGAATGATAGGTTCATGGTGGAATTTAGTATCTTGCACTCTCAGTAACTACTTATATATTTTCAACTATCGCTGCAGGGCATAACACCTATTTTCAATTTGGTGTTTCTGTTTTATTATCGAGACTTGTAGTTACTTTATGTTGCAATAACAGCAAAATATTCTATCTATCTATCTATCCATCCATCTGTCTACCTATCTAGCTAACAAGTTAACTATCTGTCTTCCTAACTATGGCGAAATAGTCGAGATGAAGAAAGACTCGAACACGCGAACGTAGAGACCAATTAGTTTACGAAATATAAACGTCAGTTTAGTTGTGAGAAGCATAAACAGAAATATAGGACAATTAGTTGAGTCAGCAAAAAATGGTTCAAAATAAGGAGCATTGGCAGTTGAGCGTGGAAAGAAGTCAGTTTTAAGAAATATGCGACAACTGTTGAGGGCTGAAAATTGTTCGAAATAAGAAAGTTAACAGGGATCTACGAGTTTAAAGCATGATATTCTACTTACAATCAGCAGTATTTATCATATTTGCAGCTGTTTTATTTCTATATTCCCATATAAATATTCTCCGATAACTATAATTTATCAAGCTGTTGTTTTGTTTCTTGCCTATTTCTGCACCCACACGTCACCAATTCTCAAAAACTACTAAAATTAAAATTGTCAAAATATAAGATGTGCCTAACTCCTATTAAAAGTAAATAAACATTTGCCCACGTCTAAAGTAATACGTAAAACCATTGAAAAACTGAAATGTAAAAACGTAAGTTGTGTTTATTTCCAACTAGTAATAAATAAGCTGCTGTGTACGTCTAAAGTGAAGGCGCATATGCAAAAGAACTAATCACTCTACTAGAATGGGTATTAATGGTGACAGTGTCATTATGACCTTTTGTTGGTTTAAAAATATTATGTTGTAAATATTAGTCCGTCGTGGGGTACATAAAAATGACGGGGAGTTGGGTCAGAATCGATTTGGCAATTGTTGGGTTACAAGGAATTCAAACGGAACTAATTGGTTGGCTTACATGAATGTTTTTTTACCTTTAAAAATGTCATATAGTTGGGTTAAACAAGATTTATTTAGGTCATAAAATTGTGTCAAGCCCGATTTAAATGGGTGATAAATTTTGGTTAGATATATTTTCTTTCCTCTACTCAAGTGTTATTTTAACACACGAAATTAAAGTTTTATTGCCTGTAATGTATTAATAAATGTTTATTTTATTTATTTGTTTGCAGTTCTCAATGTGACAATACAATTGTATAAGAATAGCCACTGCTCAAACAAATTCTAACCAACACAAAAAAGATAACCACATAACCCCTAGTGGTTACGACACAAATTAAAAATTTGGAAACTTTAAAAACTTAATATGAATCTGAAATTAATCAACACATTTTGTTATTCTTAAACTTATTTGTCAGTTCCTAAGATAATTAGAACCTAAAATTAGTTTAATTTTTATTTTCAGAAGACAACAATTCTAGAAACATTCAAATATAAAAACATGATCAACAAATTTAAACTAAATTAAAAAAATATAAAATAGATACTATTACACTCTCCCTCACACTTGCTTGAAATTAGTTTAAAGCATGTCGACAGTGCATCTGGCAAACCAGTCTGATGTGGTTCATACGTCAAACCAACGATTTTGCTTCATCCCCAGCTGGTGAGTGAAGGTAACCCAGGATCTGCAATGGGTGTTTGACCCCATTTGTTTTTCTCATAAATATCTTCTTTCTTAGTTTGTGGACGTCATCACTGTCCTGTCATGGTTCTGACATATAATAAGATGACGAATCTATCAAAATTGCCCAAATTTTCATCTGATCAATTTTTTCTCTCTGATCTGATTATTTCATCTAATATATTTTTTGTCCGAAAGAAAATCAGTAAGTTCAGGCTGACGCTTGTTTGTTGTCCAGGTCTTCTTTTACTATGATCGGAAAAGCAAGGCATTGCATAAAACATAGAAGAGCGACTCTCAGGTATATTGTCAATTCCCAAATATAACATTTTTTTACGTGTCGAATTCAACTCATAATTCCACTGAAGAATTTTCTAATGTACAGATACAGCCAGTATTCAGCTTCTGACAGATTACTTTTATTTATTGAGGGAATTGTTTGTGTTTTTAGTGGTTCGGTGCCATGCTTTTTTAACTGCCTTGTACTATATTGGTAACTTGCATGTATTATGGCATCTTGCACTACTGGCCATCAACTCCCGTCATCTAGTTTTGCTAAGGTTTGACTGCTAGTTACCCAAACTCATGAAACTTGACGAAGTTTTCAGTCAATAATGCATATGTACTTGTTCGTATCTGTTCTCTTCGAATATTTTGAACAAGTTAATTTTCCCTAGGTTATAATTTAGCATACCATACAAAACTAATTATTCTCATTCGTTCACCGCATTTATATCGACATCGACAGCTTGACTAGAATTTAATTGTTTATATCGTAGGCTCGAACCTGGCTTGGAATTGAATTTAAGCCAAAAAATAATATGTTTAAAAAAAATGCTGGAACTTTTGACACTTGACAATAGTGACATCACACCATACTTCAAGTTGGAGATCAGCTCATTCCAATCTGGCTTAAAACGTTTATATCGCAAAACGGAGCAGCTTCGTTGAAGTCAACTCCAAAATATTTTTGGCTTGACTTGAGAATTCCAAGCCTGTTTCAAGCTTAATCTTATAAGTTTAATTCGCTTGAAAACGTTTATTTTAAGGGTACTGGTTAATTGGTGCGGTTCTCGTAAGTTCACTATTCTAAATCATTTATTCACAAAAACTTTTACCTATTCTGTAGGCCGAATTTTTAATATGTTGCTTCCAGTAGTCAAGAAGATAGCCCATCACCTTTCGATATATTTTATTTATCGATATATCGATAGTTATCGACCTATCGATAGGTATTTCTAAATACCAATAATTCATTGCTGCACGTATCGATATATTTGTGAGAAAATTATTGAAGAATACAAAAAAAGGTCTCTACTTTCGTATGGCGCCTAATTTGCATGTAATCCCATTTATCCATAACTGATATATCGATAATTTTTTTATTTACCTATTGATATTTGAAATATCGCTGACCTATCGATATATCCATAAAATGCCCATCTTCACTGTAGGGCAATTTTGAAGCGGCTTGATATCCTTAAAATATTGCTTGAGATGTACTAAATCACCATGCAAAACGTCATGTTTGTGTACATATTCTGTTGATATCCAAGCTATGCCGCAGGACTGTACAATTATATTAATCATAAATTATGAGTTTCATCACAAAACAAGTAAATGTATAAAAAACATAGTGTTTAAGTAAGGTTTACTCTCTACTATTATTACCGCCGCCTTAACCGAGAGGGCTACAAAAATTGACTTTCAAATGTAAATTTCTTCAATAATTAATTGAACAGCATTAATTCTTTGCACATTTTTGCATACTTTTTGTTTATACTTTCCTGTATCTAAGCATAATAATTATTGAGATATTGGCAATTAAATTACCTGACTATGTAATTCGAGTAAATTGTGATATAAAATAATTGAAAATACAGCAATGCATAGCCACCTTGAATAACACGACTAATATTGGATTATCATTGTTAGATCGTTTTCATACTATCACTATAGCCTATAGCAAACGATATCGTTGTCGTTGGACGACACGATATCGGAGCACACAAAGTAAAGGAAAATATATGTAACGTTTTCAGACTGCGCTATAATTGTAGCAATGTCCTCGACGGGTCGTCCCTCAACGTCTATCGACCGGCTCCAAAGCATTTTTGAGTTTGTTTATAAGACTCTGAGATTAATCAAACATTTTGAACTAAATATGCTAGGTAAAAGATTATCAAATGAAAGTTTTTGTTTTCAAAAATGTCATTTAAATATGATATACTCACATTCACTGAGTTATTACAAATTTATCAGAGCTGAGAAAAATCAGGATTTTTTTAAAATCAGAAATCACTGATGTAATTTTAAAAAATCTGCTATCCTATTAAAACTCGCAAAAACTTGCTAGTCGCGAACAGTCTGTCGCAGGCGTGCCGGCTGTTAGCAAGCGAAAGGAAACCTGCTTCGCATTTACTCTTTTGCTTTGAAAGTTGACACACGTCTCGTCGTAAAATTAATTATTATGGATCGTCGAGGCAAGAAAGAGACAGTATTTGGCAACATTTTGTCAAATTGAAAGTTACAGGCAAATGTAAATGTCGTGCAAAATGTAATAAAGCAATGCAGGAAACCAAGCTAGTTAAAGCAGCAGTAGTTTTACCTCCTTCTCTTCTTCTGTGTAAGAACATGTCAAGATAAGAAGAAAGAACTAGACAAGCAACTAGCTAGAGCAATTTTTGCCACAGTTTCGGGTCAATTGAACAATATTCACAACGAGCCTATAATATGTGCAGCTTTGTTAACAAAGAAGGAAGATGGTTGATACTTTCGGTCATCCTCACACGGCTGAATACGTGGCAGATACGGTCATTGGTTTAATAACAAAGTGTAAAGATGAATATGTTACAGTAATCAGTGTTGTTACATTCTGGTGTTCATATATTGAATTTGCTTTCGAAGGGTTTAGAAGTAAGACAAGATTATGTAGCGCAAATTGTAAAATACAAACAAATTTACCAAATGCTTCGTACAAACAAAAAGAGGAAATAAGCAAATATTACCACAAGATGTTCGATGGAAAACGGTTTCTGACTACATGGAAATTTATATCTGAGTGTCCAAAACTGTAAATTTGTGAAGAACTTAAATATGACATTGATTCAGTGATTTCTGAATTTTTGAATATGCGTATGGCGTAATGGCTAAAGATTTTTTAAAACTTCTTAGACCAATTTCTGTGTTACTGGATATGGTTCAGCAAAAATGTGCCTGTTTGTCTAATACAATTGAGGTATAGCTGTTTTTGATAATAACAAGATATAATCAGGCTTTAACACCTTTCCACTCTTTGGCTTATCTACTGGATCCTATCAGTAATAAAAATGAATACCCTCTATCAAGCGAAGAAAAAAGGACTGCTTTAGATATTGCTGGTAAATTTCCCAAACACAGAATTATTACTATTAGTAAAATCAAAGCCAAATCAGACCATGTTGTCACAAATTGTAACCGCATTCAGTGGTGGAGATCTCAAGTAGCAATTCCAGAAATCAATCGATAAGGTACTACACATAATTGTTCCCATTATAATAATATGTGCCTGTGCGAAAAAGTCTCTAAATTAGTATTTTTCTTTAGAAAAATTATTGCACAGACAAGATTTTAGTGATATTTATAAAATGATATTTTCTCATTCCTTCAAACGATTTAAATAAACTTTTCTTTGTTTTAACTTTGTTACACTATTAGACCTTAGTCTTCAGAATTGTTTGGCCCTCCCGCTCCCCCCATTGTAATCCAATCGAACACATATGGGATACTTTAAAGCGGCCAGCGTTTGTATGCTCGAGCAATACCTACTAAAATTATTGATGAATTAGTTTAAGCAATTCATGAAGAATGGCATTTAATTCCTCTAGAGTTAATAGGCAATGTTATATACCACAGTACCTGTAGTACTTGTCTATAGTTTTTTATTTTACTTTCGGTTTTAAAAACAGTGTTTTAGTTAAGGTTAATTTTGCTAATAAATGTGTTTTAATGGTAAACATTCATTCACTTTTTCACCAATATGGTAGTATATCATAAATCCAGAGGTGTACAAAAACCTTGATAATTCAAAAACAGAATAAGTTGGCAAAGATTTTTAAAAACATGTTTTAAAGCAAAATTGGGGCTATCATTTGACATGATAGGCATTATTTTGGTATTTGCTGTTTAACTTAAATTTTGGGTAAAAAACACGTGTGTTTGATTGGCTCTCTATATTGACGTTAATTATGTTTTATGTCAAACATCCTGCCCAAGAATAAAGTCTAATAATGTGCCTCTAAAACAAAAAAAAAGTTATTTACATTTTTGTAGGAATCAGAAAATATCATTACAAATATTATTAAAATTTTGTCGTTTCAAATTTTTATGAATGTACTGTTTGAAAGCATACTTATTTTTATATTTGATATTATGTAATGTTTTAGTTAGTTTTAAATGTTATACCTACAAGAATTTATTAGAAAGATGATATATTTACGTTTGGTTTTATTGAAAGCATTTTCAAAATGTTATTTTCGTAAATCAATAAAAAGGCAGTTTTTGTCCGAAAATTAAAAAAAAAACATATTTTTTTTCATCAAAAATTGTTTGATTACAATCGTGATTTTAACTAAATGATTGAAATCATCTCAACCCTGTCTTAATCATTTTTATGAACCCATGAAGACTATAAGAATAAACAATCATGAGATAATACTTCAAATATGCGAGTTTAAAAAAAAATACGGTGAATTGAACTGAAAACCGAAATATCGTCATGATATCGTCAACGAGATATGTCCACGGATTTACCGTTTATCGGATATCGTGTATCTTGTCGTTACAGTGATGTCGCGTCAGTAAGTGTGAAAACGTTCTTAGATATATGAGGCGGACGTTGTACCAAAATGATCTAACGTTCAGAATGGTAATTTTGTTTATATTCGCGTAAAGGGTTCGATGTATTAGGCCCTAAACTTCACTGGCCCAAACAGTTAATACCCCTAAAAGACATTTGCCCGAACCTACATTACACATAACCGTCACTGGCGCTAACAGTCGAAATCCCGACACATTGGAATGCATGGAATTTGTCCTTGGCCTTAAACGTCGAAATACATAAATATGTACGCCAATGACGTAAGAAACTTCTGTCACTGTTGCCAAAGTGCGTTATTGTTCAGATGAAGTACATATTTCCGAAAATATTAGTAAAATAATATGGTGTTTTTTTTTAATTTATGGTTGATAACATGTTATTAATATTCCTAAATAATAAGTTTTAAATCGTTCTCAAAGAATTTTGTTTATAAAAATAGCAAATAGCTACGTATTAATTTTACTGCGTCGTATCAGTGTTAGAATACAATAAAATAAATTTTACTAACATGATGTAAATTGTTAGTTGGTTCGGTTGTGAAACATGCAGAAATAATATGCAAGAATGCAAGCTTTTACTGTGTTCCGGATACGTCCTGAATTCTCAGCTCTTCGCCCATTCAAATGCGATTTCAAGAAAGGGAGTACTAGAAAGTTAGAATCGGCAATTTAAAAGGACTATCAATATTAGGACATCAGAAAGTATATTGTAATGTACAAATTTCATATTGGTAAGTCACCTAGATTCTTTTTTTGTGTAGGTATACATTTTTTTCTTAAATGTCCCTCTTCGGATTTTCTACAATATATTGGGTTTTTAATGTATAGTGCACACTAAATGTTAGTTAAAAGAAAAACCTCAACAAAAACATTTGTATTTGGATGATAACATGATTTTGACATGTAGTTGTGTTTGCATTTTTACAAAACCATGTAAATTCATGGATGTATCATCCACAGTGGACTCCATTTTGGCAAATCGGGGTATGAATCTTAGACAACAATAAAAAATGAAAATCAGCTTTTCATATAAAATTATGAGTAGACAGACATAGCAGTGAGGAATGGTTCTATGATCCATCTGAGAATAAATACAGAACTGCTGAGGTAATTCATATGTCAAAATAATTAGATATTTTAATAGAAATGAGGCATTTCTCCTTTTCAAAATATTTTCTTCTTACAAAGAAAACTTTGTTAAATAGGTTGCTAAATAAAGTGCTTAGAAGAAAAATAATATTTTATTTCCTCTTTAAAATTTTAGTTTGTGAAGTTAAAGCCAAAAGTGTTATTTCCTGATAAAATGGTGAACGCGTTGCGTCAAATAAAATATTTAATCTAGCGTCATTCTGCTATTCTTTAACTTTTTTACAATAAACTTGCTGGGAGACCACTTCGGGAATATCCTGAAAATTTCATCCAAATTGTTGAAACCACCGCAGAGTAATCGATATACATACATAAAAAAAATACATAGGGTCAAATTGATAACCTTCTTTAGTCTTTTAAAAATTGCATTAATATTTGTGACATGGCCATCTAAACAAAATAAAGAAAATACCTGCAGATCCGCCATTTTTTGTCCGATTTCAAACATTTAAAAACTGATATTCATAGAATTTAAAGTTTTATCGGAATGTAAAAATTAATAGATAATAATATATTTTATTCCCATATATCTAGGTACCCATTATATAAATGTCTGTGATTAAGTTATTAAGAATAAGTTTGGAGACGACTTCATAAAGTCAAATTTTCAATGTGGAATAAAATATTATTTTTTACTTTTTAGTTTTGTTTTTTTTTTGAAGTTTTTTTATTTTTTATAAATATTTATGTTTGGAGAACAAAGCTTTCTGAAGTAGATATTGTGAAGAAACGCCCCAGAAGTGAATCCCATACCTTGTGTCTGTGAAATCGAAACCAAACTTATTCTTAATTACCTAATCACAAAACTATATTTATGTAATGAGTGTTTTGATGTCTAATACCAAGAGTATAATGTTTTACTATCTGTATTAATTTGGTGCTGACTTCACAGACTAAAATTTTCAAGATGGAATAAAATATTATTTTCCATTTTTAGGTGCATTTTTTGAAGTTTTATTTTTTTATACAGTTTTTTATTTCATCCTTTTTAGTTCAATTTATATGAGTTTTATTTTAAGTTATATTTAACAAATAACCATATATATCTATGTAAATTCCTAATAAAATGGTGTACGCTTTTATTGCGTCGAATAAATATTTAATATAGCGTCATTCCGCCTTATTTAACCTTTTTACAATATGCTGGCTGTGGGACCACTCGGGCAATATCCCGAATATTCCTTGAAAATTTCATCAAAATTGTTGAAACCATCGCAGAGTAATATATGTACATACATACAAAAAATTCATAGGGTCAAATTGATAACCTCCTTTTTTGAAGTCTGTTAAAATTTGCATTAATATTTGTGACATGGCCAGCTAAATAGATCCGCCATTTTTTGTCCGATTTCAAACATTTAAAAACTGACATTCATAGAATTTAAAGTTTTATCGGAATGTAAAAATGTATAGATGGTACAACTTCTGATTAAATCAAATGTATTTATAACATGCCTAAGATAAAACTAGAATAATACTTCCACAAATAAGCATTTAGTATGATCAATTTTTTTGAAATTATATGGGCTCATTATTTAAATATAATATGTAGTTTTTTTTTGTTTTATTTTTAAAATTCAAATAGCATAAGTTCACCAGGACCTGGTTATTTTTCTAAGTAGTGCAATATCTATTTCATTCATTTCTTTTTTTTTTAATAAGAGTATTAATTTTTTTGAAAGTAATTAAGAAAATTCTTTATTTTTAGTATGCCTAGGGACGACCACTATGTAATAAGATCACCAACAAGATGTAAGCTCTAGAAAGTTAGTATGTATGTCATTGATTAAAATCTGGCCTTCTTACCAACTACACCAATTCAGTTATTGCCAGGGGCGAGGCAAGTGAAAACAATCCCTTTGTGAGTTGAGAAGACTGATTACATCATACGAAGAAAATATTTACTGTAATGTGTTTTAAATAAAGTTAATGTTTAATATAATCTTAGGTTTAGATTTATTCTAAAAATAAACTATATCTTCACCATTTTGTCAAGTACCATACAATGTGTCTGACCTACAATGAATAGACTTACTTCTTAAAACTTTTTATTATTTTTTATTGCTTTATTTACCAACAGTACACTCAAAGAATCTATGTTAATTTAATTAAAATTTGGATGATTAATTTATGCAATTGAATAAGTTAGTTTTCTTTACATTAAGGGTCAGTTATCCAAAAACTATTTAACCTTATTCATATCCTCAATTAATAAATACTGCAATTCTTCCCATGTATTACTGGGGAAAATCAAAGTGGAGTCATCAGCATAGGCAACCACTTTACCCCCTCGAGCCAAGATTACAAAGAATGTTGATATACATGTTAAAAAGCACAAGACGCAGCACTGTACCTTATGGTACTCCAATTTTGATTTCTTTAGGCTTACTCATAGCTCCTCCTCCTACTTTAACATAATTAAGTAGATACATTTTGAAATCATTCAACACGGATTCTCCACATCATATAGCTATCCACAATGTCCAGTAACAAAGACATATAACTTTTACAAATATTTGTGATTAAATACATAAAATGATTTAAAGTATCATTTTTTAAAATATAGCTATTATTATTACATCCAGGGTTAGGCTAACTCCAGACTGGACTGGAGAAATTCATAAACACTCTCAATACATAAACTTAATTAAAGTTATCATAACAAAAACACAGTTGTCTGTATTTTAAAAAGAAGGCAATCTATCTTGTTAATATTTTCAGAATTTGAAAGCTTGCTTCTTTAGCTTTAAGAAGCCAGTTATTTTGATAACTTCTTCAATTTGTTAAAAATAGTTCGTTCACACCTTAAACGTAGCTTCAAAATCCACCTAGCATATTTAGTCAAAAGTAAGGGTATCTGTAATTAATTTCTTATGAAATTATTTGTAATCACAGACTTAAATTATTCATATTGTTAACAAGTGATATGATTTGTAGAATTTTAATCAAAACCAATGCAAACTAAGCTTCAAAAATGATCATTGGAAATTGAATATCAGTATTTTTTTATTGTAAGGTTAAAAAACTCACAAAATTATACCTGGCTTCAAAACTTTTTGTAAAATTAATAATTTTAGTCTGTTGCATTTGGAGAAATTGAAAGAGCAAAACATAATTATAGGCTCTGTTTACTATATCCGAGCTAGGCCCTGAAGAATGTTGTCACACCAACCAAGTTATTTGTTTGAAATTGTTTTTAAATAATTTTAATAAGAAAATTGGATTTTATTGTATTTAATAAATCAGTGGTTCACCTGCCCAGACAAATTGGCATTTTATCACCTTAACAAAAATATCGAACCTTATATTTTTTTTTTATTTGAATTAATCTGTGCAGGTAATTTTTACTCGACTTCCAAAAGGAGGTTATCAATTCAATCCTATTATTTTTTTTATGTAGGTACATTGAGTACTCCTGATTTGACCAATTGCGCCCAAGACAAAATATCTTACATTCACCATACTATCAGGAAAAAAATATGCCTGTTAATATCATGATTTGAGTTAATGTCACAAAGTTCAATTTTACTGATCATTTTAAATTTTAACAGTGAATATAGCTAGTTTTCTATAAATGTGTAGAGATGGCACATTTTATACAATATTAATATGGTGATTGTGGTTAGCTACTTATTTATTTTGGATGGCTTTACCAAGTTTAGGTAGGTAGTAGGTAGACCAGGTAGTAGTATATACATATATATATATATATATATATATATATATATATATATATATATATATATATATATATAGGTAATTGTATGATTAGTATGCATCTGGGCACAAACAAATTAATCAGTAAAATTATGTGTTTTATTTAAAAAATTACAAAACTTATTCCTAGCTATTATATATTATATTTATTTTAGCACTTAATTTTTTCTTTTAGGGTTAAACTTACATTTTACTTCTTTTAGTATCTGAGTTTTATTACCTGACTGTATTAAATATTTTAAGATTCATTACTTAACTATTGTTCTATGTTTTGTTCTGTTTGTTACTATTAAGTGTATTTTCTTTTGTAAAATTATGCTTTTTTGTATAATAATATATTAAATAAATACAAACATTGTGAAATTTTAAACTATAACAATAAAATATATTAACAATGACAGGCAAATAAATAGTATTTTTATCATCTACAATGATCAATTATCATCTAATAATGTACGGGAATATTGATTATAAATAGAACCCTCAATTTTTTTATGGGACACCCTGACTATTATATGCCCATTAAATAGGCATCTTTTTGCTAATCTTAAATATGTTAGATTTGATACCTTTACCTTTAAAGACAATGGAGAAAAACCATGCCATAAGAGGCAAGTTATTAATATCGGTGTTATGTTTTCTCTGACATCTCTTATAATAGGTATATTGTCAATTTTCTCAGTTGTGATTCACGATAAATGTTTCAAACCTAGTATAATTATAATTAGCAAGAAGAGACCCATTTGATGGACATATACAGGGTGTACCAGTATAGATAGAAAATAATGGATTAAAAATCTATAACTTCTACATTTACCAATTTTTTTTACAAAAAAGTTAAATGAACGTTTAACTTATGATCAATCAAAATTCGTATGCAATCATGAAATGCTTACTTCATTTGGAAGTATTCAAGATTTTTGTTTAATTATATAATATGTTATATATTCTTGGCACCATTTATTATTAGTTTATTTTGACAAATAATGACATTATGTCAAAGTCAGTTAAATAATAAATAATAAATATTTAACATATAATGTTTAAACTAGATTTTTGTCAATTAAAAAATATTTTTCTTAGTCGGACATTAAACAAGGCACTACAGGTATTATATGGGATAATGCTTTCAGTCAATGTCTATCCTTCTTGAAACACTGTCTCAACCTTAAGTATTATTAATCTTATAATATAATACCTTAATGTACAGCTGATTTAATTGTGATATGACAGAATCTATGTATAAAGCTATTGTAGGATACCTTTTTTACTGGTTTGGAACTATTTATTTAAAATTAACATTTACTTGAATAAAGACTATACCATAATTTTTTCAACAATACGCAGTCTTATAAGTTTGACAGCCAGTTCCCAACATATGGTAAAATCAACGATAAGATCTAATATTTTTACAAAATTTTATAAGATTAGGCCATAAAAGTTTATATTTTAATAAGTTAATTGATAAAATAATTTACAAGATCTAAACTACTTTATACCAGTTAATAAACTTAAGAACCTGAAAGCATGAAATTAATTGAAGGTATCTTCGAAAGACTTTTGTTCTTTATAATTATATCATCTACCTAACTTTTTCTTAAGGTGAGATGTGCAATATCTTGCATACTTACTAAATTAACTTATTACTCAATTGTGTATATCAAGTGAAGAAAATATATAAATAGGCCACAGTTAATATTTTTAAAATATGGGGAAAAAATCTTCAAATTTCTAATCCACTTTAGCTATATATCTTTAATCAATATACAAAATATGTGATACACTTTAAAGTTGACCCTACATTTATCATATGGTGCATCTTTTTTAGTTCTTAAACTACACACTTTCTCAGCAACAGTAATTGTAAGTACTCAAGTATCACTATAATATACACGTCACTACTATCTGCAATGCACATATGAGCAGAACTAACTTCCTAAGCCTTGTCTACGATACCTATATCAAACATCAAGAAGACTTGGTCCTAAAACAAATTATAATTAATAAAGTACCTGCACGAATAACAAGCTTAGGGAAAATCATTAACAATCTTATAAAATACTAATCAATATGTGTCTGATAAAAACTGATTTTTAGATAGGTATTTGCTTGGGATCAGGATACAAAATTAAAAAACTTAAAAAAAAAGTTGAAATTATGTGTCTCAAAAAGCTCACAAAACATATTAGTTAAAAGATACATGTTCAAGCATCAAGGCTTTTGTGGATTTTTATATGGTCTTTAGTAGACAACTTTGTTTTATTTTTAGGTAGGGAACAATATCCACATTAATAACAGATGGGGACTCAATCCTATATACTAACAAATAAGATTATCTGAGTGTAAGAGTCCAAAAACTGAAATGGTTGCAACTTTATACCATATTCACACTATTCTAAAATAAACATACTCACTTTATATGTAGAAGCCTTGTTTATATATAGACAAGGGTAGAAGGTTTAAAATCATCTCAATGCAAACATGCAATAACCTCTTCCTGGGCTTTCCAACAATAATTTTTTTTCAATATTCAATCTCCATTAATTAGATATTATCCTGTGATAAACAAATGCTTTATAATAAACCAAAAAAAAAAACAGTCAATATACGGTTAACAACAAATATATTTATTTTTATCAATAAAACTTGACAACACAGCAGGTCTATTTAAAGAATTTTTAGCCAGTAGCGTAGCTCGCCAATTCGGTATTTAAAGTGTCGGGCTAGCGGCGCATTCCACACATTCCAATCTGTCGGGATTTCGACGGTTTGGGCCAGTGAAGTTTCGGTCCACTAACTGTTTGGGCCGGTGTGGTTTAGGGGAAAATACGCACTACCGCGTAAAGTCTATAAAGCACCCCTAAGATTTTTTTAGCTGCAAGTAATTTGTGTCCAACTTACACTTTGCTACAGAATCGGAGCAGTAGTGTCCAATTATTGTGATAAAATAAAGGATCTATGTAACTCATTAGATATGTAATAAGATAAACATATAATAAAATGTGGTTACCTATCTCTATGTTTTTTTCCTTTTATTAAAAACATCTAAAATAAGAGGAACTTTTATCAAAAACAACCTATAAATATACATATATTTTTTAGAAATATATTTTTAGGGTTCTGTCGTTAAGTCAAGGCACCTGAATTTAACAGAGCTTTGCCTGTGGGGCCTGTCTAACCATCAGTCCGTCTGACATATCTTATCTGGTTCGATTGATTGGTCTGTAATATGTAAAATAAGTATTTTTAAAATTTCATCATTTTCTTGATGTGATATTTTTCGATATATTTTATTGACACCTATTCAAAGTAAAGTTTAACAAAACTTTAAAAAATACATTTAATTTTATTTTCGATCTGTTTAAACAAACTAGTGTTAACTAACATTGCTTTTATATTTTTTTATATATCTTACATTTTAGTAAATAATCGAGAACAAGTCTAGTTGGTTGATTATGTAAAAGCGGTCATTTT
>JAUTXW010000099.1:1267500-1270000 GCA_030620095.1 Kuschelorhynchus macadamiae
ACATATATATATATATATATGGATATATATATACATATATATATATATATATATATATATATATATATATATATATATATATATATATATATATACATATATACATATATACATATATATACATATATATACATATATATACATATATATATATATATATATATATACACTGTGTCCGAGATAAGGAGGGCCACTATGGGGATTTTGGAAACGGTAAGAGATACAACTTTGGTTAAATGGGAGAAAAGTTGCGTAATCAAGGGTCTAAGAAAATGGCGTTTTCAAATTCCTGAAACATTTTTCGGATTTTGAGATATTTTGAAAAAATTGTATTTTTTGATTTTACGAACTATTTTTTTCTGGCGTTATTATTTGCCCTAGAGCGAAACCAATAACAATTCTCCACAGCAACTTTTAATGCTCTTTAGGACGACGTTATTAGTTTCTTAATCTGACGTTTCGTTTTTGTGGGACCATCATCAACTTCATTTTTTTAAATACGGCCCTGATATTCTGATATCAGATTCTGAAAGCCCTTTCTATTTCGAATTCAACGATGTATAACACTTTATGGTTTAATTGCGTTTTAGTCTTTTTTCTTGCCTTACACAAGAAAATTCCTATTACGGACCTGTACACACCAATACACATATGAAAACCGAAATAGTATTGACGACTTGACTTTTTTTTTAATGTAGATTAGTTTTAGGCCAATAATGGACATTTCATCTAATATAAAAACATCATTTTATTCGTAATCATACAGTCATATGAAAAATTCAAATTCTGCAGGTATTTTCTCGTGTACCATTCGCAGTATGAACGACGATAATTTTCCAAATACATACATACGCAAAAATTAATTAATAGAAGACATGACTAATTATTGCGCACTAAATTACACAGTAAGCAAATGTGTCAAAAAATCAACGTTACTGACAATTATTAAAGAAAAGCAGGCTCCGGAAAACAAATGAATGTGTTGATGGCCTCTTATACATTTGAATTGTCAGCTAACGTTGATTGTTTGACACATTAGCTTACTGTGTAATTTAGTGCGCAATAATTAGTCATTTCTTCTATTAATTATGTTTTCTAACGAAGAAAAGTTTGACATGGTGGCGTGTTTCATTTCATCCAACAGAAATTGTTCTGTTGCGGAGCGTTTGTATTTGCAAAAATATCCCGAAAGAAGACAGCCAAATCAAAGGACCTTTAGCAAATTAGTGGCAAACCTTAAAGCATATGGTTCTTTCAAAAAACCTGTAGTTTCGCGACAAAAGAAGAGCAATGAAGAAACAGTACATAATGTTTTGTTAGCGGTCACTGAAAATCCCTGTACATCAGTCCGATTGGTCGAACGAAATGTTGGTATACCAAAATCAACGACGCATTGTATTTTACAAAAACAAAAGTTCCATCCGTATAAGTACAGAATTTGTCATGGACTTCGACCAGGCGATTTAGAGCGACGTCGCTTATTCTGTGAATGGTACACAAGAAAATGCCAGGAGAATATGTATTTTCCATATTACATAATATGGTCTGATGAAAGTATGGTTACGAATAACGGTATTTTCAATAGACGAAATGTTCATTATTGGTCTGAAACCAATCCACGTTTAAACAAAACGTCGAGGCACCAACACCGCTTTGGTTTTAATATGTGGGCTGGTATTATTGGCACAAGGATTGTAGGACCATTTATTTACAACCACAACCTGACATCAGAGCGTTACCTACATTTGCTGCAAAATGATTTAGAGGATGCTCTCGATAATATGCCTCTGGCGACAGTTCGCAACTGTTGGATGCAGCAAGATGGTGCACCTGCACATAATTCCAGAGCCGTTCGAGCATATCTATCCATGAGATTTCCAGAGAAGGTGATTAGCACGCATTCGGAAACACCCTGGTCAGCGCGTTCACCCGATATAACCCCGCTTGATTTTTTCGTATGGGGGTTCGTTAAGAATCATGTTTATCAGCGAAATTTTGCTACAGAACAAGAACTGAGGGGGTTAGTTTTGGAAGCCTTTGCTAATATTACTCCACAAATTTTGGCTAGGGTGTTAGAATCAACGGTTAGAAGGTGCTATCTATGCTTAGAAAACGACGGAAATCTTTTTGAACATTTAATATAAATTTAGTTGTTTTGTTCGTATTCCCTTGTTGTTGCTTTTTAATTTTTAGATCTTCTGCTAAATTAATTGTATTTGATCTTTGTTTATTCTATTAAATTAGTGCATCAATTCAACCACTAGATTATTATTAAACACCTAAATGACATAAAGTGTCATATGTTATGGCTAATTGTTTATTCTTTGATATTAAACTAAACTGAACTTAACTAAACTATGTACAGGTCCGTAATAGGAATTTTCTTGTGTAAGGCAAGAAAAAAAGACTAAAACGCATTTAAACCATAAAGTGTTATACATCGTTGAATTCGAAATAGAAAGGGCTTTCAGAATCTGATATCAGAATATCAGGGCCGTAT